>JABUQX010120338.1:0-2500 GCA_015478945.1 Trachelipus rathkii | reverse complement strand
AATATATATATATTATTATATATATATATCTACTATAATATAATATATATTATATATATATATATTTACTATATTATATATATATATACTATAAATATTATATATAACTATATCCATATAATATAGATAGTATTCATTAATCGTATATATTATAATATTATATATAATATTATATATATATATAGTATATATTTATATATATATATTTCCATAAATTCCTTCTTTCGTGTGTAGGGGTGTGTAGGTGTGTGTATGTGGTGTGTGTTTGCAATGCGTCATGAGTGGTAATCGATATTTGCCTCACATTGAAACAAAACCAGGGTTTTTCTATGATCACAGGGGTTTTCTGAATCGCAATTTTTTCCATAATAACCGGCCTTTAAATACACTGTATCCCGGGGGCGCGTTCTTCTCTGGCAACCCCGGTTTTTTGCATGTAAGCGTTCATTTTGCAATCTGAATAAAAAAATGTTCTTTAGGAAAAATTTAACATCTATGGTCTTTCTCTGTTTGTCTTTTAAACAATGATAATCTCTTTCGTAAAGTAGACCATGATAATTATTACTCGGTATTTTTATTGCATTATTTAAAAAAATATTGCTTTACCTTAATTAAAATAATATACTAAATTAAAAATAGATCTGTTACATTAAATGTATATATTATAATGAGTGATGCATAAGCAATTAGTCTATATGCAGAATATCCTTAACGATGAATACCCATTATATATATAGTAATATATATATATATATAATATATATTCATATTATATATTAAAGTATATAATATAATTATAAATATAATATACTATTATATTATATTATATATATATATATATATTATTATATATTATATATATAATAATATATCTTTATAGTTTTCGTTAGTATAAATAATTGTGACATTTCTCTATCAATAATAATAATATAAATATTAATAAATAATAGTATAATAATAATAATAAATAATAATAATAATAATAATAATAATAATCATAATAATAATAACAATAATAATAATAATTGTTATGATCGTATCAAAAAAAATCCCGATATTTTTCCGATAAATGATCCTTTCATATTTTTCCACTCCCATGTTAGAGACGAAGGAAATTTACCTTTATTTATATTATATGATTATAATATATAAATATATATATATAGTATATATAATACTATA
Source organism: Trachelipus rathkii (assembly GCA_015478945.1). Classification (NCBI taxonomy): domain Eukaryota; kingdom Metazoa; phylum Arthropoda; class Malacostraca; order Isopoda; family Trachelipodidae; genus Trachelipus; species Trachelipus rathkii. The sequence goes on along the minus strand of JABUQX010120338.1, from coordinate 1,318 downwards.
TAATATATATATATATATATATATAACTATATATATATATATATATATAATATTACTATAATATATATAATATATAATCTATATATATATATATAATATTAGTATATATGTATATATATATATATTAATATATATTATATATATAATATATATATATATATATATATATATATATATAATATATATATATAGATATATATTATTACATAACTATATATATATAATATATATATATATTTATTTATATAGTATATATATATATACTGATACTATATATAATATATATATAATATACTTTACTTGGGTTTCGGTTTAGACACTGGTTAGTCGAGGTTATAAATAAGGTTTGTTAAGTATACACAGTGTAATCTAAGTATATTAACACAATCTTTATAATAACCTAAAACAAGTAGGGAATCTAAACCGAAACGATAACCTACACTATTATATATATCTATATATATTATTACACTATACTATATATGTACATTACTACTATCTTATAATATATAACCTGTGCTCGTGTTAACTATACTATACCTTATTAGTAAAGATATATTCGTATAGTAATAGTTATATACTCAATATATTATATTATATATTAAGCTTGACTTTAGACTTTCGCAAATACTTTTTTTATTTAAATTATACGGCAATGATTAAAAACTGCAAAAAAAAAGAAAATCGATCATCGGAATCTAATATCGGTATTTTTTCTTGCATACTCTGCCATAATTACTATACAATTATCATACATCAATTAAAATATATAATAATAATAATTAATATACATAATACAAAATAATAATAATTAATTGAATAATTAATAATATAATAACTAATAATAATAATAATAATAATCAATAATTAATCAAATATAATAATAATATATTTTACATTAATAACAGATAAGAGACATATTCACTAACCTCTTTCTTCTTCGTGATTGACCGTGAGTGGCAACCCTTGGCCATTGAATACTGTTTCCGGATCCCCCAAGCCACGAATCGTTCATGGCAACGTTAATTGGAAGAGGTTGTAAATTTTAGGTAAACGTGACTTATTACTTTGAGCAAATATCCTTCTATAATTCTTCATGCACCATCACTCACAGGCTTTACTTGCTCGTTGCATCATCTATCATCATCAGAATCGGCCTCCATTCATGGAACAGACGGACGTGGATCGTCTTTTCTCTGAGTAGAAGAAATATTCTATCGTAAAATTCTTTTTTGTTTGTTTTTTAAATTAAGAAAAAAAGTCGTTCCTCTTTTAAGAAGTTAAAGAATGGTAAATCTTAGCATAAATGAAATTGCTA
>JABUQX010120337.1:0-15976 GCA_015478945.1 Trachelipus rathkii | reverse complement strand
GTTTTAAGTGTATAACAAAGAAATCTAACGTTGAAAAAAATTAGCATTCATACGAAATCCACTTCATGTAATAATTTGGACTTCCATCGTTAATTTAGGCAGGTGTTTGAGGTATCTTCTTTGAAGAACTCTAAAATCCTTACATTCTGGTGTAGCAATTAAGTGTAGTCGAGCTTAGGTATATCGTTTTAAGTGTTAATAACAAAGAAATCTAAAAGTTGAAAAAAATTAGCATTCATACTAAATCACTTTCATGTAATAATTTTGGATCCTAGGTAATTTGGCAGGGCGTTTTGAGGATCTCTCTTTGTGCACAGTTGCTCTAAATACTGTAACATTATCTCGGCAGATCTGTAGCAATAAAAGCGTGTCGAGGCTTAGGTATATCGTTTTAGTGTTTATAACAAAGAAATCTAAAGTTGAAAAATTAGCATTCGTGCTAAATCACTTTCATGTAATTATTTGGACTCCTATAGGTAATTGAGGCAGGTTTTTGAGGTATCTTTCTTTGAAAAACCTCTAAATACTTACATCTGTGTAGCAATAAAGCGTTTAGTCAAGCTCATTGAATGGTTTGGGTGGATTAAACAAAAGAAATTCTAAAAGTTGAAAAAAATAGCGATTACATACTAAATTTACGTTTTATGTAATAATTTTGCGACTCCTAGGTAATTTAGTCAGGTGTGTTGAGGTATCTTCTTTGAAAAACTCTAAAATACTTACATTCTGGTGTAGCAATAAAGCGTAGTCAAGCTTAGGTATATCGTTTTAAGTGTTATAACAAAGAAATCTAAAGTTGAAAAAATTAGCATTTCTACTAAATCTTTTCATGTAATAATTTGGACTCCTTAGGTAATTTATGCAGGGTTTGAGGTATCTCCTTTTGAAGAACAGTTAAATACTTACTTTCTTGTGTAGCAATAAAGCGTAGTTGATCTTAGGTACATCTTTTTAAGTGTTATAACAAAGAAATCTAGAGTTGAAAAAATTAGCATTCATACGAAATCACTTTCATGTTAATAATTTGGACGCTTCCTAGGTAATTTAGGCAGGTGTTTGAGGTATCTTCTTTGAAGAACTCTAAAAACTTACATTCTGGTATAGCAATAAAGCGGAGTCGAGCGTAGGATTATATCGTTTTAAGGTGTTATAACAATAAGAAATCTAAAGGGGAAAAATTAGCATATTCATACTAAAATCACTTTCATGTAATAATTTTGGACTCCTAGGTAATTTAGGCAGGTGTTTTGAGGTATCTCTTTGAAGAACTCTAAAAACTTACATTCTGGTGTAGCTAAAAAAGCGTAGTCGAGCTTAGGGTTGTCGTTTTTAAGTGTTATAACAAGAAATCTAAAGTTGAAAAATTAGGAATTCATACTAAATCACTTCATGTAATAATTTAGACTCCTTGGTAATTTAGGCAGTGTTTGAGGTATCCTTTTGAAGAACTCTAAAATACTTACATTCTGTGTAGCAATAAAGCGTAAGTTGAGCTTAGGTAATCGTTTTAAGTGTTATAACAAGAAAATCTAAAGTTGAAAAAATTTAGCATTCATACGAAATTCAACTTTCCATGAATAATTTGGGACTCCTAGTTAATTTAGGCAGGTGTTTAGGTATTTCTTGAAGACTCTAAAAATATTACAAATTCTGGTGTTAGCATATAAAGCATAGTCGGAGCTTAGGTATATGCGTTTTAAGTTTGTTTTAACAAGAGAATATATTACACGTGATATAAAAAACTTAGCATTTCATACTTATAATCACTTTCACTGTAATAAGCTCTTGAGACTCGCTAGATAATTTTAGGCAGGTGTCTTGAGGATCTTCTTTGAAGAACTGAAAATACTTTTATTCTGGGTTGTTAGCAATAAAGCGTAGTCGAGCTAGGTATATCGTTTTAAGGTAATTAAATCTGACATTAAGAATACTCTTACTAGTTGAAAATAATTAGCATTCAATACTTAACTCACTGTCTTCATGTGAAATAATTTTGGACTCTAGGTAATTTAGGCAGGTGTTGAGGTATCGTCTTTGAAGAGCTCTAAGAATTAACTTACATTCTGGGTTAGCAATAAAGCGTAGTCGGCTTAGGTATATCGTTTTAAGTGTTATAACAAAGTAGACCAAACTGGATCTACGATAGTTGTAAAAAAACTTCAGTCATTTCTCTGTAACTACAGCAATCACTTTCATGTAGTATTAATTTGATGACTCCTGAGGGTATAATTTAGGCAAGGTGGTGAGGTTATATCTTTTTTGAAGAACTTCTACAATACTTACAATCTTGGTGTAAGCAAATTAAGCGGAGTGGGGCTTAGTTATATTCGTTTTAAGTGTTATAACAAAGAAATTAAAGTTGAAAAAATTAGCTTTCATACTAAATATCTTTCATGTAATAATTTGGACTCCTAGGTAATTAGGCAGGTGTTGAGGTATTCCTCTTGAAGAACTGCTAACAGTACAATGACATTTATAACTCATTTGGTGCTAGCAATAAAGGTTTAGTCCGAGCTTAGGTAGATTCGTTTTAAGTGTTATAACAAATGAGCGAATCTGAACAGTATAAAAAATTAGATCATTCTAAGATCAACTTTCATGTAATAATGGTAACATCTCCTAGAGGTAGAATTTGCAGGGCATGGGTGTTTGATAGGTAATGTCTTCTCCTTTGAGTAACGCTCCTAAAAGTAATTACTTAAGGCCGATTTCTGGTGTCTTGTAGTCAATAAAGCATTTAGTCGAGCTTCATATCTATATATCTGTGCCTAAGTGGTCTTAACAAAAGATAATCTAACAGTTGGAAAAAATTAGCACTTCATACTAAATCACCTTGTTCATGTAATAGATTTGGGCTACTCCTAGAGGTAATTTTGGCAGGTGTTGTTTGAGGTTTCTTCTTTGAAGAACTCTAAATACTTACATTCTGGTGTTACGAAATAAAGCATAGTCGAGCTTAGGTATATCGTTTTAAGTGTTATAACAAAGAAATCTAAAGTTGAAAAAATTAGCATTCATACTAAATCACTTTCATGTAATAATTTGGACTCCTAGGTATTTAGGCAGGTGTTTGAGGTATCTCTTTGAAGAGCTCTAAAATAATCTGACATTTCTGCGTGTAGCAATAACAGCGTACGTCTCGAGCTTAGGTAGTATCGTTTTAAGTGTTATAACAAAGAAAATCAAAGTTGAAAAAATTAGCATTCATTACTAAATCTGTAATTCATGTAATAATTTGGGACTCCTAGAGTAATCTTAGGGCAGGTCAAGCGTTTGCGACGGTACATATTTTTTTGAGAGAACTCCTAGAAAAGCTATACTCAATCTGGTGTACACTAAAAGGCGCAGTTCTGAAGCTTAGGCTTATATATCGTTTTTAGAGTTGTTATGTAACAAAGATATATTTTAAAGTTTGTAAAACATATATTCAGCATTGTATTACTCAACATATTCACTTTCATGTAATAAGTTTGGACTTCCTAGGTTATTTAGCAGGTGGTTTGATGGTAACTTCTTTGAGAGAAACTCTAAAAATCCTTACATTCCTGGAGTATTACAGCTCAATACTTCATCCAGCATAGTCGAGCTTTCCGGTATATCGTCTTCTTAATGTATAAGGTGTTATAAACAAAGATGATCTATATAGTTTGAAACAATGATTAGCACTTTCCGATACTAAATTCACTTTCACGTTGTAAGTGAATGGATCCTCCTAGGAATAATTGTAGGCCAGTTGTTTTTTGGATAATGGTATTTTTCTCTTGGTGGTGAAAAACTCTAAAATACTTACTTTTCTGTGCGTGTGTAGCGAATAAGAAAGCGCTAGATTTCAAGCTTAGGTTATATCCGTGTCTCTAAGTAGTTAATAACAAAGAGATATATATCATAAAGTTGGCGGAAAAATATTAAGCAGTTCATTCACCTATCAAGTATACTTCGTTTATGTCTATGTCAGTTAATATTGGATCTCTCCCTAGGTCGTATATTAGTCCAGGGGTTGCATGTATCTTCTTTGATATCCATCTCCTTTTGAAAAACTCTAAAATACTTACATTCTGGTGGTAGAATAAAGCGTGGTCGAGCTCTTCAGCTGTAGTATCTGTTTTAGTGTTCTTAGTACTGACAAAGGAATAAATCTAAAGTATGAAAGATATAATTAGCATTTCATACTAAATCTGTTTCATGAATAATTGGACTCCTAGGTGATTAGGCAGGTGTGGGAGGTGTATCTCCTTTGAAGAACAGTTTAAATACTTTTACATTCTTGTGTAAGGCAATTAAAAGCGTAGTTGATCTTTAGGTATCACTTTTTAAAGTTGTTTATAACAAATAGAAATCTAGAGTTTGAAAAAGAGTTAGCATTCATTAACGAAATCACTTTCATGCTTAATAATTCTGGACTCTAGGCTAATTTAGGCAGGTGTTTTGATGGTATCGTCTTTGAAAGAACTCTAAAATACTTACATTCTCTTGTAGCAATAAAGCGTAGTCGAGCTTTAGTATACGTTTAAGTTGTAATAAACAAGGAAATTCTAAAGTTGAAAACAATTAGCATCATACTTACTCACTTTCATGTAATAATTTGACTCCTAGGTAACTTAGGCATGTGTTTGAGGTATCGTCTTTGAAGAACTCTAAATATACTTATTTTCTGGTGTAGCAATAAAGCGTAGTCGAGCTTAGGTTCATATCGTTTTAAGTGTTATACAAAGAAATCTAAAGTTGTAAAAATTAGCATTCATAATAAATCTGTTTCATGTATAATTTGGACTCCTAGGTCATTTAGGCAGGTGTTTGAGTATCTCTTTAAAAACTGTAAAAAATACTTTACATTCTGGTGGTAGCAACAAGCGTAGTGGAGGTTAGGTATATCGTTTTAAGTGTTATAAACAAAGAAATCAAAGTGAAAAAATTATGCATTCATTACTAAATCACCCTTTCCTGTAATAACTTTGGACTCCTAGGTAATTTTATGCAGGTGTTTAAGGTATCGTATTTTTTCTTTGAAGACACTTCAAAATACTTACATCTGGATATAGCAATAAAGCTAGTCGAGGCTTAGGTATATCGTTTTAAGTGTTATAACAAAGAAATCTTAAAGTTGAAAAAATTACATTCATACTAATCACTTTCATGTAATATTTTGGACTCCTAGCGTTAATTTTCAGGCAGGTGTTTTGAGGTATCCTTTTTGAAGAACTCTAAAATACTTCAACAATCTGTGTAGGCAATAAAGCGTAGTGGGGCTTAGGTTATATCGATTAAGTGTTATACACAAGAAATCGAAAGTTTGAAAAAAAGAGTAGCATTCAGACTAAATCACTTTCATGTAATAATTTGGGCATCTAGGTAATTTAGGCAGGTGCTTCAGGTTTCTTTCTTTAAAGAACTCTAAAATTCTTTACATTCTTGTGTAGCAACAAAAGGGCGTAGTGGATTAGGTATATCGTTTTTAAGGTGATTTCTTTATAATGACCAAATGGTATAATCTAAAGTTTGAAAAAGTAAATTAGCATTTCTACTAGACTAACATTCACTTTCATGTAATAATTTGGACTCCTTAGGTATATCGTTTTTTAGGCAGGTGTTTGAGAGTATCTCCTTTGCACAACTCTTAAATACTTACATTCTTGTGTAACAATAAGCGTATTGCTTAGGATACATCTTTTTAAGTGTATATAACAAAAAAATCTAGAGTCTAAAAAATAGCATATACGAAATCACTTTCATTGTAATAATCTGGACTCCTAGTAATTTAGGCAGGTGTTTGAGGTATCTTCTTTGAAGAACTCTAAAATTACTTACATTCTGTTGTAGCAATAAAGCGTAGCCGAGGCTTAGGTATATCGTTTTAATGTGTTATACAAAGAAAATCTAAAGGGAAAAATTATTCATACATACAAATCAACTTTCATGTAATTTAATTTGGACTCCAGGTAATTTAGGCAGGTTGGTTGAGGTATCTTCTTTGAAAGACTCTAAAATACTTACATTCTGGAGTAGCAAAAAAGCGTAGTCGGCTTAGGTATACCGTTTTTAAGTGTTAATAAACAAAAGAAATCTGAAAATTTAAAAAATTAGCATTTTCATACTAAATTCTCACTTTCATGTAATAACTTTAGACTTCCTAGAAAATTTAGGCAGAGTGTTGAGGTATCTCCTTTGAGACTCTAAAAACTACATCCTGGTGTTAGCAATAAAGCGTAGTGAGCTTAGGTATTATCGTTTTAAGTGTTATTAGCAACAGAAATCTAAGTTTTAGAAAAAATTAGGCAGTTCATACGAATATCACTTTCATGTTATAATGTACTCGTAAGGTAATTTAGGCAGGTGTTTGATGGTATCTTCTTTTGAAGAACTCAAAATACTTACATTCTGTGTAGCAATAAAGCTAGTCGAGCTTAGGTATATCGTGTTAAGTGTTATAACAAAGAAATCTAAAGTTGAAAAATTTAGCCATTCATACTAAATCACATTTCATGTAATAATTTGTACTCCTAGGTAATTTAGCAGTTGTTTTGAGGTATCTTTCTGAAGAACTCTAAATTACTTACCATTCTGGTGTGTGCAATAAAGCGTTAGTCGGATCTTAGGTATATCGTTTTTAAGTGTTATAACAAAGAAATCTAACGTTGAAAAAATTAGGCATTCCTACTAAATCACTTTCATGTAATAATTGGACTCCTTAGTAATTTAGGCAGGTGTTTTGAGGTATCTTTTATGAAGAACTCTAAAATACTTACCATCTGGTGTAGCAATAAAGCGTAGTGAAGCTTAGGTATATCGTTTTAAGTGTTAATAACAAAGGAAAATCTTGAAAGTTCGACATATGTTAGCCCTCATTACTAATCTCTTTTCATGTAATTAATTTGGACTCCTAGGTTAATTTATGGCAGGTGTTTGAAGTATCTCCTTTGAAGAGCTCTAAAATACTTAATTCTGTGTTAGCAATAAAAGCGTTAGTCGACTTAGGTTTATATCGTTTAAGTGTTATCACAAGAAGATAGTCTAAAGGTTGAAAAAAATTAGCATTCATACTTTATCAATATCACAAATACAAATCCCATTCTTCTGGACTCTAGTTAGGTATTCCCACCTCTCTTCTTTGAAAGGAACTCTACAATATGTACGTTCTGGTCTAGCAATAAAACGTAGTGGAGCTTAGGTATATCGTTTAAGTGTTATAACAAAGAAATCTAAAGTTGAAAAAATTAGCATTCATTACTAAATAACTTTCATTTAATAATTTTGGACTCTAGGTAATTGAGGCGGTGGTTGAGGTATTTTCTTTGGAGAAGAACTCTAAATTACTTACATTCTGGTGTACAAATAAAGCGTAGTCGAGCTAGGTATATCGTTTTAATCGCGCCTCCTCAACAAAGAAATCTAAAGTTGGAAAAAATTAGCATTCATACTAAATCACTTTCATGAAATAATTTGGGCTTTTAGGTAATTTAGGTAGGTGTTTGACAGGTATCCTTCTTTTGAAGAACTTCTAAAATATTAACATTCTGGTGATAGCAATAAAGCGTAGTCGAGCTTAGGTATATCGTTTAAGTGTTATAAACAAAGAAAATCTAACGTTGAAAAAATTAGCATTCATACTTAATCACTTTCATGTAATTAATTTGGACTTCCTAGGTAATTTAGGCAGTGTTTGAGGTATCTTCTTTTTACAACCGTAAAATACTTATATTCTGTTGTAGCAATAAAGCGTAGTCGAGACTAGGTATATATCGTTTTAAGTTTAATAACAAAGAAATCTAAAGGGGAAAAATAGCATTCATACTAAGTCACTTTCATGTAATAATTTGGACTCCTAGGTAATTTAGCATGTGTTTGAGGTATCTTCTTTGAAGAACTCTACAATACTTACATTCTGTTGTAGCAAAAAGCGTAGTCGAGCTTAGGTATATCGTTTTAAGTGTTATAACAAAGAATTCTAAAGTTTAAAAATTAGCATTCATACTAAATCACTTTCAGGTAATAATTTGGACTCCTAGAAAATTTAGGCAGGTGTTGAGGTATCTCCTCTCTCGCGCACTCTAAAATAATTACATTCGGTGTAGCAATAAAGCGTAGTGAGCTTAGGTATATCGTTTAAAGTGTTATACAAAGAAATCTAAAGTGAAAAAATTAGCATTCATACGAAATCACTTTCATGTATAATTTGGACTCGTAGTAATTTAGCAGGTGTTGAGGTTATCTTCCTTTGAAGATCTCTAAAATACTTACATTTCTGGTGTTAGCAATAAATAGCTAGTCGAGCTTTTAGGTATTTCGTTGTTAAGTGTTATAACAAAGAAAATCAATAAAGTTGAAAAAATAGCATTCATACTAATCACTTTTCATGTAATAATTGTACTCCTAGGTAATTAAGGCAGGGGTTTGGAGGTCTCTTCTTTGAAGAACTCTAAGATATACTTACATTCTGTGTAGCATAAAAGCGTAGTCGAGCTTAGGTATATCGTTTTAAGTGTTTATAACAAAGAAATCTAAAGTTGAAAAAATTAGCATCATACTAAATCCCTTTCAAGTAATAATTTGGAATCCTAGGTAATTTAGGCATGTGTTTGAGTTATCTTCTTTGAAAGAAAAAAAAAAAAAAAAAAAAAAGAAAAAAAAAAAAAAAGAAAATAAAAAAAAAAAAAAAAATCTTCTATAAATTTAAATATATTCTGGTGTACAATAAAGCGTAGTCGAGCTTATGTATTTCGTTTTAAGTGTTATACAAAAGAAATCTAAAGTTGAAAACATATAGCACTTCATACTTAATATCACTTTTCATGTAATTAATTTGGACTTCCTAGGTAATTTTAGGCAGGTGTTTGAGGTATCTCCTTTGAAGAACTCTCTAAAAACACATTCTGGTGTAGCAATAAAGCGTAGTCTCGAAGCTTAGGTATATCTTTTAAGTGTATAACAAAGGATATCTAAAGTTTTGGAAAAAATTAGGCATTCAATACTAATCGTTTCATGTAATATTTGGACTCCTAGGTAATTTAGCAGGTGTTGAGGTATCTTCTTTAAAGACCTCTAAAATACTTACATCTTGGTGTAGCAATAAAGCGTAGTGGAGCTTAGGTATTCGTTTTAAGTGTTATAACAAAGAAATCTAAGCTTTGAAAATTAGCATTTCATACTAAATCACTTATCATGTAATAATTTTTGGACTCCTCTAGTAATTGAGGCAGGTGTTTTGAGGTTATTTTTCTTTGAAAGAACTCTCAGTTCAAAATACCTTACATTCTGGATGTAGCAATAAAAGCATAGTCGATTGCTTGCAGTATATCGTCATTTTAATGGTATAACAAAGAAATCTAAAGGTGAAAAAATTAGCATTCATTCATACTAAATCATATTCATGCTAATAATTTGGACTCCTAGGAATTTTAGCAGGTGTTTGAGGTACCTTCTTTGAAGAAACTCTAAAATACTTACATTTGGTGTAGCAATAAAGCGTAGTGGAGCTTAGGTATATCGTTTTAAGTGTATATAACAAATAAATCTAAAGTTGAAAAATTAAGCATTTCATACTAAATCATTTTCATGTAAAAATTTGGGACTCTAGGTAATTTAGGCAGGTGTTTGATGTATCTTCTTGAAGATCTCTAAAATACTTACATTCTGGTGTAGCAATACCCAGGTTGCAGTGGGCTTAGGTATATCGTAAATTAAGTGTTTTAGTAACAAAAGAAATCTAAGTTGAAAAAATTAAGCATTTATTCAAAATCACTTTACTGTAATAATTTGGACTCCTAGGTAATTTGGGCAGGTTGAGGTTTCTTCTTTGAAGAACTCTAAAAATACTTACATTCTGGGTGTAGCAATAAAGCGTTGTCGAGCCTTAGGTATATCGGTTTAAGTGTTTAACAAAGAGATCTAAAGTTGAAAAAATTAGCATTCATACTAAATCACTTTCATGTAATAATTTGTTTACTCCTAAGGTAAATTAGGCAGTGTGTTTGACGTATCTACTTTGAAGAACTTCTAAAAATACTTACATTTTCTATGTAGCAATAAAGCGTAGTCGAGCTAGGTATAACTTTTAAAGTGTTATAACAAAGAAACTAAAGTTAAAAAAAAATTAACATTCATGACTAAACCACTTCATGTAATAATGACTCCATAGGTAATTTCGGCAGTTGTTTGAAGTATCTTCTTTGAAAAGAACTCTAAAATACTTACATTCCGATGTAGCAATAAAGCGTCAGTCGAGCTTAGGTATATCGTTTTAGTGTTATAACAAAGAAATCTAAAGTTGAAAAAATTTAGCATTCATACTAAATCACTTTCATGTAATAATTTTGACCTCTAGGTAATTTAGCAGGTGTTTGAGGTATCTATCCTTTGAAGAACTCTAAAATACTACATTCTTGGTGTAGCAATAAAGCGTAGCCGAGCTAGGTATTCGTTTTAAGTGTTATAACAAGAAATCTAAAGTTGAAAAAAATTAGCATTCATACCAAATCACTTTCATGTAATATTTTACTCCTAGTAATTTAGGCAGGTGTTTGAGGTATCTTCTTGAAAGAACTCTAAAATACCTTTAACATTGTGTTGAGCAATAAAAGCTTAGTCAGAGTCTTAGGTATAATGCTGGTAATGGTTATAACAAGAAACTAAAGTTGAAAAACTAATGAGCATTCATACTAACTACTTTCATGTTAATAATTTGGACTCCACTAGGTAATTTAGGCAGGTGTTTGATGTAACTTCTTTGAAGAACTCTAAATACTTACATTCTCTTGTAGCAATAAAGCGTAGTCTAGCTTTGGGTATATTGTTTTAAGTGTTTTATAACAAGAAAATCTAAAGTTGAAAAAAATTTTAGCCATTCATACTAAAATCACTTTCATTGTAATAAGTTTGGAACTCCATATGGTAATTATAGGCAGGTGGTTGTATGTATCTTTCTTTTAAAACAAACTATAAAATACACACATTTCTGGGATAGAGAATAAGCGTAGTCGAGCTTACGGGGACTATATCGTTATAATGTGCCTATAACAAAGAAATCTAAAGTTGAAAAAAAATAGCATCGTTCATACTAAATCACTTTTATGAAATAATTTGGACTCCTAGCGTAATTTAGCAGGTTGTTTGAGGTATCTTCTTGAAGAACTCTAAAAATACTTACATCGTCCTGTAGAATAAAGCCGTTGTCGAGCTTAGGTAAATCGTTTTAGGTGTTATAACAAAGAAAATCTAAGTTTAAAAATTTAGCTTTCACACTACACTTTTGTAATATTTTGGAACTCCATAGGTTAACTTTAAGTGCAGGTGTTTGATGGTTATTCTTTGAAGAACTCTAAAATACTTAACTTCTGGTGTAGCAATAAAGCAAAAAAGAGTAGTTTGAGCTTGAGGGATATCGTTTTAAGTGTTATAACAAAGAAAATCTAAAAGTTGAAAAAATTAGCATTTCTACTAAATCATTTTCATGTAATTAATTGGACTCCTAGGTAAATTTAGGCAGGTGTTTGAGGTATCTTCTTTGAAGAACTCTAAAATACTTACATTCTGGTGTAGCAATAAAGCGTAGTCGAGCTTAGGTATATCGTTTTAAGTGTTATAACAAAGAAATCTAAAGTTGAAAAAATTAGCATTCATACTAAATCACTTTTAATATGAATTAATTTGGACTCCTAGGTAATTTAGGCAGTGGTTTTGAGGTATCTTCGTTGAAGAACTCTAAAATACTTACATTCTAGTGTAGCAATAAAGCGTAGTCGAGCTTATGTCTATCGTTTTAAGTGTTATAACAAAGAAATTAAAGTTTGAAAAATTAGCATCATACTAAATCACTTTTATGTAATAATCTGGAACCAACGTAATTTAGCGAGGTGTTTGAGGTATCTTCTTTAAAGAACTATAAAATACTTACATTCTGGTGTAGCAATTAAGCGTAGTCGAGCTTAGGTATATCGTTTTAGGTGTTATAACAAAGAAATCTAAAGTTGAAAAAATTAGCATTCATACTAAATCACATTTTCATGTAATAATTTGGACTCCTAGGTAATTAGCAGGTGTTTTGAGGTATCTTCTTTGAAGAACTCTAAAATACTTACATTCTGGTATACAATAAAGCATAGTCGAGCTTAGGTATTTCGTTTTAAGTGTTATAACAAAGAAATCTAAAGTTGAAAAAATTAGCATTCATACTAAATCACTTTCATGTAATAATTTGGACTCCTAGGTAATTTAGGCAGGTGTTTGAGGTATCTTCTTTGAAGAACTCTAAAATACTTACATTCTTTTGTAGCAATAAAGCGTACTCGAGCTTAGGTATATCGTTTTAAGTGTTATAACAAAGAAATCTAAAGTTGAAAGAATTAGCAATTCATACTAAATCACTTCATGTAATAATTGGACTCCTAGTTATTTTAGGCAGGTGTTTGAGATATCTTCTTTGAAGAACTCTAAAATACTTACATTCTGGTGTAGCAATAAAGCGTAGTCGAGCTTAGGTATATCGTTTTAAGTGTTATAACAAAGAAATCTAAAGTTGAAAAAATTAGCATTCATACTAAATCACTTTCATGTAAAAATTTGGACTTCTAGGTAATTTAAGCAGGTGTTTGATGTATCTTCTTTGAAGAACTCTAAAACACTTACATTCTGGTGTAGCAATAAAGTGCAGTGGAGCTTAGGTATATCGTTTTAAGTGTTATAACAAAGAAATCTAAAGTTGAAAAAATAAGCATTCATACTAAATCACTTTCATGTAATAATTTGGACTCCTAGGTAATTTAGGCAGGTGTTTGAGATATCTTCTTTAAAAAGCTATAAAATACACACATTCTGGTGTAGCAATAAAGCGTAGTCGAGCTTAGGTATATCGTTTTAAGTGTTATAACAAAGAAATCTAAAGTTGAAAAAATTAGCATTCATACTAAATCACTTTTATGTAATAATTTGGACTCCTAGGTAATTTAGGCAGGTGTTTGAGGTATCTTCTTTAAAGAACTCTAAAATTCTTACATTTTTTATAGCCATAAAGCGTAGTTGAGCTTAGGTATATCGTTTTAAGTGTTATAACAAAGAAATCTAAAGTTGAAAAAATTAGCATTCATACTAAATCAATTTCATGTAATAATTTGGATTCCTAGGTAATTTTGACAGGTGTTTAGAGGTCATCTTACTTATGAAAGAACTCTAAAATACTTACATCTTGGTTGTATCATAAAAGCGTAGTCGAGCTTAGAATTATACGTTTTTAAGTGTATAAAAAAAGAAATTCTAAGTTGAAAAAATTAGGCGTTCACATAAAATCACTTTCATGTAATAATTTGGATTCCTAGGTAATTTAGACAGGTGTTTGAGTATCTCTTTGAAAACTCTAACATACTTACATTTCTGGTGTAGCCATAAAGCTTAGTCGAGCTTAGTTTATCGTTTTAAGTGTTATAACAAAGGGAAATCTAAAGTTTGAAAAATTAGCAACATACTAAATCCACTTTCATGTAATAATTTGGACTCCCAGGTAATTTTGGCAGGTGTTTAAATTTCTTGAAGAACTCTAAAATACTTACATTCTGTGTAGCAATAAAGCGTAGGTGAGCTTAGGTTAGGTATATCTCTTTAAGTGTTATAACAAAGAAATCTAAAGTTTGAAAAAATTAGCATTCATCACTAAAACTCCCTCTCTCTCGAATAATTGTCTCTCTATAGCTCCCTTTACGGTGTCATCGCGCATACGAACAAACCAGTAAATTACCAATCGAGAGCGACTCCGTGACTTAGGGTCCCCGAGCAAATACTGCCATAGCCTTCGGGTATCTCTTTGAAGAACTCTAAATACTTACATTCTGGTGAGCAAATAAAGCGTAAGGTCGAGCTTAGGTATTCGTTTTAAGTGTTATAACAAAGAAATTCTAAAGTTGAAAAGAATTAGCATTCATACAAATCACTTTCATGTAATAATTTGGACTCCTAGGTAATTTAGGCAGGTGTTTGAGGTATCTTCTTTGAGGAACTCTAAAATTCTTACATTTTTTATAGCCATTAAGCGTAGTCGAGCTTAGGTGTATCGTTTTAAGTGTGTATAACAAAGGAAATCAAAAGTTGAAAAAAATTAGCATTCATACTAAATCCCTTGTATGTAATAATTTCGACTCCTTAGGTAATTTAGCAGGTGTTTGAAGGTATCTTCTTTGAAGAACTCTAAAATACTTTTATTCTGGTGTAGCAAATAAAGGCTGTACAAGTCGAGCTTAGGTATATGTTTTAGTGTTATAACAAAGAAAATCTAAAGTTGAAAAAAATATTTAGCGTTCATACTAAATCACTTTCATTGTAATAAGTGGAGCTCCCAGAGCACATACAGCGCTCCTTATGTCAACAAATACCCCAAGCTAAAGCTTCCGAATTTCGATGAAAAAGTTAATGACATCGAAGAGTACCTACTGATGTTCGAAAAACAAGCGGAGTCGAACGATGTACCCAAAGAGAAGCAAGTTTTCGTACTAGGTTCATTTCTTACAGGAAAAGCCGTCAAAGTTTTCAACAATTTTACAGTTGAAGAACTCAAAAATTACGAAGACTTGAAGAGAGCTTTATAGCGTTTGTCGAGCGACGTATAATCGTTTTAGTGTTATAACAAAGAAAATCAAAAAAGGTGAAAAAATTAGCATTCATTACTAAATAACTTTCAATGTAATAATTTGGACTTCTAGGTAATTAGGCAGGTGTTTGAGGTATTTCTTTGAAAGAACTCCTTAAAAACTTTACATTCTTGATGGTTAAGCAATGTAAAGCGTAGTCGAGCTTAGGTATAACTTTTAAACGTGGATTGATACCGACTAATTCGATTCGTGTGTGAGAATCATTAAGCATTCATACAAAACCACTTTATGTAATAATTTGGACTCCTACCTAATAGGTAATTTAGCAGGTGTTTGAGTATCTCTTTGAAGAACTCTAAAGTACTTAATTCTGGTGTAGCATAAAGCGTAGCGAGCTTAGGTATATCGTTTTAAGTGTTCATAACAAAAGAAATCTAAAGTTTGAAAAAATTAGTTTTCATACTAAATCACTTTCACGGCTAATAATTTGGACTCCTAGGAATTTTAGGCAGGTGTTTGAGGTATTTCTTTTGAGAACCCTATCAGAAATTCTGTACATATTTTTTACAATAAAAGCTAGTCGAGCTATATATCTCGCTTTAAGTGTCTATTAACAAAGAAATTCTGAACTGTTAGCAACATAGTCAGGTGTGGGCATTGCACTACTAAATCACTTTTTCACTCGTAATAATTGGACTCCTAAGGTAATTTATATCATGAGCATGAGTTGTTTAGATATATATATGGAGATATTCTATCATATGGTTATTGACTACTAACTACTAAATATTTAACTTTTAACATATACTGATTTAGCAATAAAAGCTCGTGATATGTACGATGAGCTATATAGGTAATACTCGTTTTAAGTGTATATATATATATAATATAACTCAAAGTAATATACTAAAGTTGGGGCATATGTTCTTATATTTCATACAATATCCACTTTCATATGTGTAAATAATTTGACTCCTTGGTAATTAGGCGGGTGTTGAATATAACGGTATCTTCTTTTGTATAAACGATACTCTCTAAAAGTGTACGCTATATACAGGTTCTTGGGATAGTAGTAAAGTCTCGAATATGACGGAGTTTGGTCGTGACTATACTTATAGTATTATTCGTTTTATGATGTATATATATTATTACTCAAAAAGATTTAAATCTTATAAGTTGATATAAAAAATTAGTCTATAAACACAATAACATTTTATTAGTAATTATTTTTTTGTTTAACTACACTTATGTAAAATTTAAGTCAAGTGTGTGTATGTTTGTAGAAAAGGTAATAATCTTTGAACAACTCTTAATAAATAAACTTACTATATTGCGTGTTATAAGCAATAAAGAGTAGTACTTTTAAATAACATACATTTGTTTGGAATGTATGTTAATATATATATATA
>JABUQX010120336.1:17500-25529 GCA_015478945.1 Trachelipus rathkii | reverse complement strand
TGTTTGTCCTTCATGTTTCGGTTTTAGAAGCAAATTGAGATTTCTCGCGAACAGAGTTTCGATTGTAAAGAAATACCAATTTTCATTCCTGCTGGAAGTGTAATATATATTTACTTTACTAAAATAATTAATAAGTGGATACATCATTTTATTTATTATTTTAAGGATTATGATTGGATGGCTAAGCGTAAACTCATTGACGAAAATTTATATAAATAAGAAATTTATGAATATTTGATATCTTTTGCTTTTATCTTTCGTCCATCAAAGTGCTTACAGTTGGTACGCACTTGTGCTCTGTCTGATCGATGTTATTATTATTATTTTAGTGTGCTATTCTTGTAAATCGTGGAAGGTGTTTTTATTTTGTATTATATTATTAATTAATTGTGTTAATGTTTTTAAATGCAAAAAGGTGTTGTAATTTTCAATGTGGAAATCTCGTGGCTTAGTTTCTTGTAAAGCCAGTAATATTTTAAGTTATGTGTTAAATGTAAGTTTGTTTATTCGTGTAAGAATAATTTTTGCTTTACCGTTATATGTGTGTCGTCTGTTGATCACAGTTTGCTAATGCATAATATTTGCAGTGTTGCCATATGTCACTAGCAGGTAAGAGTACTTATTATTGATGTGTATTATTTTGTAACATGGTAAAGATTCTTTTGTGGTAATAAACCTAAAATATTTAACAATTAAAGTTGCAATATTTTATATACGAAAAGTTCTTAAAATCATATTGTATTTATTTGAAATTAATAATTGTTTAAATACTAGTTGGCAACTCTTTTGCTTTAAGACAACAGCTGATCCTGTCCAGTTGTAATTGCATTCATTTGTTCACACTGAAAAACCGACATACTCAATATTTGTCAAAATCTTTTAATTTTCAAGTTAATAGTTTAAATCGTTTGTAAAGTCATTTTGTCTATATATTATTTTCTTAATATAGTTTACTCATTCATATATATCATTGAACATATGTCTGTATGTATATTATATATATATATATATATAAATGTATGGGCAAAGATTTATATGAATATTTTGGTAAAGTACTTATGTTGATATTTCATTTATTTTCTTTTTGAGCATAATATTTAATTTTTAATATATATATATAATTGATATATCTAGTACTGAAGGTTCTATAGTTGCGGTGCGTATATATATACAAATATTTAACGATATCTGGCTATATATATTCATGGAAGTATAAAACCTATTTTGTAAGATCAGTACGTTATTCATTTTTTTTTATTAAAATACTTCTAAAATTTTCCCAGTGGTTTCCTTCAATATTTCCAAACGTGTTTCTCTTTCATTTATTTAAGCATTCAATTAGTTATTGATTCAAGTCTTAAAAGGCTTTGGTTTAGTGGTCTAGAGATTGATCACAAGTTGAGTTCATTCATTGATAAGAAAAGTACTATCTGAATTGTTTCATATAAGATAAAAGAACTCGGTCAAACCGTTATTACACTTGAAGAGTCTTCAACGAGAGATAAGTAGGTGAGTTTAAGAATAGCTTTGTTCTGCAACAGTGCACAGGCCGGTAGCTCACTTAATAGAAGATTTGGATACTGTTATGATATAGGTTTGAGAATATAATTGGTGTTAGATGATTGGACTGTCACGGGGGCCTGGCCATTGGGATTTGTTTCACAGCTCGAAGAGTAAGTTTATGACAAATAATTTATGATCTTTTATCCAATCACCCTACATTAATAAATTTGGGAATGCCTGTCCGGAATCTTATTTTAGATGAGTATAAGTACATCTGTCCAGGACTACAGTAATAGATTTGGATAGTCTTGTCTGGAAACTTATATTATAACATTTCAGATAATACTTCTTATCATTGAATTGCTCGTAGTAGAGTTATTTGTGTTATATCATTGAATATTTGAACTCAAAGTAGTACAGTCGTTTGTTAAAACCTGTACCAGAACTAATGTTCTAGTGTTGCAACTTATACTCCGGTCGTTGATATATGATATAAGTTGATATTATATTGTTTTTTAACTGTCAATATAGTCACTTTGATTATTTGTCTTATTGAAGTTAAAAGTATTTAATTTTTCTGTGCGTATTGGTGGGATAACAAACTGTTATTCCAACAATAAATAACGTTTGGAAATAAAGAAACACTGGTATAATTTTAGTAATTTTTTTTTTATATTATGCTCTTATAAATATATATATATAAATATATATATATATATTTATTAATATTGTTTAGATAGGCATTAAAGTTTGCAAAATTAAGCGGAGCGAAATAGTGGTTTCCCAGAATTCACAATTTTCCTCTGTTGGAGTTCTGTAGGGAAAACACTAGTACCCCGTAAAATTTTGTTAAATTTTATTGCAGATTGTGTAAACTAGTATATATATATATATATATATATATATATATATATATATACATTAGTAATTTTGCGATCAGAAGTTTGTTTTTATGCGTTATCAATTGGTAACAAGTTTGTAAAATTTGGAAGAAAACGGGATTGTGATTTGTGCGCTGAAAGTGACTCTGTTATTAAACGATATATTTTGTAATTTGTATCGTGTATAACAAATACAATTTTCTGCTAAGGAACTCGCTGCCGCACTAAAAGATAAGGTAGCTGCTGATTTGGAGGAAAAGAAATTTGCTGCTGATTTAGAGAGAGAAAAGTTAGCTAAGGAAGCGGAGGTCGAACAGCAAAAGATAGCTGCGGCTTTAGAGGAGAAGAAGTTAGCGCTTGAGGTAGAAGAGCGAAGGGAGAAAGCTAAGCTTGAGGCAGAAGAGCGAGTAGAGAAAGCCAAGATTGAAGCTGAAATAGAAAGAGCTAAGCGAAAAGCTGAAGCTAAAGTAGAAAAAGCTAAGCGAAAAGTTGAAGCTGAAATAGAAAAAGCTGAGGCTCAGAAAACTAATAAAGTATTTGAAGAAAGTATTGTTAGTACAGAGTACTACATGGGATCTCATCTTTTAAAACTCACAGCTGATAGTCACGCACGGAATCACAGTCACGCAAAAAGAAATCACAGTCACGTTGAGAAAAGCACACAGAATAATAATAATTATAGATCAGAAGGCAATGGTTACTCCACAAGCGGTAATCAGAAAAGTAGCAATCAACAAGCACCGCGAGCGACTAATAATGAAAGCAGGATCAGAGGTGGAAGTGGCGACAGGCAGAACCATCGTCGCAGTAACAGTGAGCCTAGAGAAGCGCCCACGTGTTTTAGGTGTCAAAGGAGAGGGCATTTCTCAAGGGATTGTCGGAGTCTCTGATAACGGCAGTGTAGGGCAGAACTACTCAGGTGAAGAGCCGAAGCTCCTGGATGAGTTTAAAAAGGTGGAAAATGACGAAACGTCACACCTACCTGTAACGTATGGGACGGTAAACGGCTTTAAAGTCAAAACCCTCCGAGGTACCGGATGTAATGTGGTGGTTGTGCGAGAGAAGTTTGTGCCGAAGAGGTGTTATGTTGGAAACAACATGACGATACGTTTATTGGACGGTACAGTAATTGAAGCTCCACTTGCAAATGTTGATGTGGATACCCCTTATTATGTAGGGAGGACAACCGCGGCGGTATTGCCAGAGGTTGTGTATGATTTGGTAATCGGGAATGTCAAAGGAGCATTGCCCTTAAGTCAGCCTAATCTCGCTTGGGAGTCGACTGTGAGTCGAGGGCCTCGTAATGTAGAGGTCGCGCGTGACATTAATAGCGTGCTGGTCCCCATCGCTGAGAGCGCTGAAGAAGGTTCACAAGAGGAACCTAATCGAACCAATCATAAATTTGGAATGGCAAGTTGGGAGGTGAGTGAGTCGTATGGAAGAAAACTGTCAGCGCCACAAACGTTCGACATCTGTAGGAAAGATGTCGCGCCAACCATGGAACCATCACTAAGTGTGATGGCTGGGTGCAAATGTTCACCCGAAAATGAGAACGTTACAGGAAAAGATGAAGTGAAAACCCCCAAAGATCTATTAAATAATGTTGAAAATGACACGAGAGTGGTAGATGTTCAGGAGACATCGATGGTAGAGAGCACGAAGCGGTCTGATGTAACAGATCGTGCTGATGAAGATGACGAGATGGTGAGAGGTGACATAGACAGTCACACGCAAAATTCTGGAGAGAATGGTGTTGTAGCTGTGGGTGAAGGGGATGTAACCCATGGTGATGAAGTTCAAGAACTGGTTAACGAGCGAAAGACTTTTAAAAGTAAACAGGAGGATACGATGTCTCAAAGAGAGGAAGTTAAAAAGTGTGGTATAAAGGAAGTGCATGATGGAATGCCAAGACGCAGAGAAAAGTCAGAGAGTCATACTCAGCATTACTGCTGGGACAGGGAGAATATATTGCGTCGAGGATTAAAAGATGGAAATAGAGAGAGAACAAAGTTCATAGAACTGTCTGAAAGTATGATAAAATCATTGTGCCAAAATACTTTGGAAGAGGGAGAGAAGTGGAGACACCGAGACTGCCATAGAGAAATGGTACAGACGGTTGATAATACAAAGTGGCACAATGAATGGTGTGAAGATAAGCTGGTAAGAGAAGACATCGGAAATATGGAAAAGGTTTGGATAATAAAAGAAGTTATGTGCAGAGAGGGTAAGAGAACATGCTGCAGGAGGAGTGAAGGAGGAATGTCAGGAGAAAAGGAAAGATGTGAAACTGGTTGTAGAAGTGAGGAGTGTGATGATGATGAGAGGTCTCACATGAAGAGTCACCGCATGGTGAAACTGTTGTTTGCAAAGAAGATGAGAGAAGTTGGCAGAAAGGGAGAAGAGTGTCAAAAGAGACACGGAAACACAAAGAAATGTGTAATACTATGGAAGAAGTTAGAGAGAAAAGGAGATAACGAAGGAAGAAGATAGAGGGTGTATGTCTGGAGGAAAGGGTGTAAGAAGAATACTAATAGGTGTATGTCAAAGGAAAATGCCAGCAAAGATGGTCACAACGAAAATAAAAGATGAAAGAAACGAAGCTGATTATTTTGTTGAAAATAGATTTAAATATTTTGTGACCCGGCGCAAACACCCGACTACTCTTGGGACTGTTCTTCGAAGGTAAATTCAAGTTTGCCCTAATCCACATTAGTGGGTGAGATAATGTCGTTAATGACCATTTAAGCATGTAATATGCCGACAACACATCTGGTCCATTATCAGGAGACGCTACCGAAGAAGGAGCTCTGAATAAATGAGTCCAATGTTTTGATCACGTGTACATAGAGCAAAATGTACACATTTGCTTCAAAAGGTGGGCCAAAGATGTAATGCAGTAATACACGTAATACATAACTTTGCCTCATTTATGTATTGTAAAGCAATGGCAGCATTGTCATTGTTATTTCACTTTCATTTTCTATGTTTACGGTGTATCATTGCAATGGCTCATCAGAAGAAATTTGTAAAATATGTTTGTAATTCATGCGTAAACGATAGCCAATGAAAACTGGTTTTCGAAACTTAACTTTTGAAACGTGAGTTTTGATTGGCTGTCGCTTGCAAGTCTGTAATAATTATAATAATATCATTATTGTTATTATTATTATTATTATTATTATTATTATTATTATTATTATTATTATTATTTTTTATTATTATTCGTAATACTTACCTTTAATGTTATCATATTATATATAATATAGATTTATATTTTAATCTATAACTATATGAGCACATAATGCATAAATTTATTTAACCCTTCATGTCGCTCGTAAAAGCAAATTAGATCGCGAACAGAGTTTCGATTGTAAAGAAATACCAATTTTCATTCCTGCTGGAAGTGTAATATATATTTACTTTACTAAAATAATTAATAAGTGGATACATCATTTTATTTATTATTTTAAGGATTATGATTGGATGGCTAAGCGTAAACTCATTGACGAAAATTTATATAAATAAGAAATTTATGAATATTTGATATCTTTTGCTTTTATCTTTCGTCCATCAAAGTGCTTACAGTTGGTACGCGCTTGTGCTCTGTCTGATCGATGTTATTATTATTATTTTAGTGTGCTATTCTTGTAAATCGTGGAAGGTGTTTTATTTTGTATTATATTATTAATTAATTGTGTTAATGTTTTTAAATGCAAAAAGGTGTTGTAATTTTCAATGTGGAAATCTCGTGGCTTAGTTTCTTGTAAAGCCAGTAATATTTTAAGTTATGTGTTAAATGTAAGTTTGTTTATTCGTGTAAGAATAATTTTTGCTTTACCGTTATATGTGTGTCGTCTGTTGATCACAGTTTGCTAATGCATAATATTTGCAGTGTTGCCATATGTCACTAGCAGGTAAGAGTACTTATTATTGATGTGTATTATTTTGTAACATGGTAAAGATTCTTTTGTGGTAATAAACCTAAAATATTTAACAATTAAAGTTGCAATATTTTATATACGAAAAGTTCTTAAAATCATATTGTATTTATTTGAAATTAATAATTGTTTAAATACTAGTTGGCAACTCTTTGCTTTAAGACAACAGCTGATCTTGACCAGCTGTGAATGCATTCATTTGTTCACACTGAAAAACCGACATACTCAATATTTGTCAAAATCTTTTAATTTTCAAGTTAATAGTTTAAATCGTTTGTAAAGATAGTTTGTCTATATATTATTTTCTTGATATACTTTACTCGTTCATATATATCATTGAACATATGTCTGTATGTATATTATATATATATATAAATGTATGGGCAAAGATTTATATGAATATTTTGGTAAAGTACTTATGTTGATATTTCATTTATTTTCTTTTTGAGCATAATATTTAATTTATTTATATAATTGATATATCTAGTACTGAAGGTTCTATAGTTGCGGTGCGTATATATATACAAATATTTAACGATATCTGGCTATATATATTCATGGAAGTATAAAACCTATTTTGTAAGATCAGTACGTTATTCATTTTTTTTTTATTAAAATACTTCTAAAATTTTCCCAGTGGTTTCCTTCAATATTTCCAAACGTGTTTCTCTTTCATTTATTTAAGCATTCAATTAGTTATTGATTCAAGTCTTAAAAGGCTTTGGTTTAGTGGTCTAGAGATTGATCACAAGTTGAGTTCATTCATTGATAAGAAAAGTACTATCTGAATTGTTTCATATAAGATAAAAGAACTCGGTCAAACCGTTATTACACTTGAAGAGTCTTCAACGAGAGATAAGTAGGTGAGTTTAAGAATAGCTTTGTTCTGCAACAGTGCACAGGCCGGTAGCCCACTTAATAGAAGACTTGGATACTGTTATGATATAGGTTTGAGAATATAATTGGTGTTAGATGATTGGACTGTCACGGGGGCCTGGCCATTGGGATTTGTTTCACAGCTCGAAGAGTAAGTTTATGACAAATAATTTATGATCTTTTATCCAATCACCCCACACACACACACACATATATATATATATATATATATATATATATATATGTTTTTATATTATTGAAATATTTATATATATTTATTTGTAAATATATATGCTATATATATAAATATATATATATATATATATATAAATATATATATATATATATATATATATATATATATATATATATATATACAGTATATATATATATATATATATATATATATATATATTATATATATATATATAGCATATAAATATATATATATATATATATATATAT
Organism: Trachelipus rathkii; assembly: GCA_015478945.1. NCBI lineage: Eukaryota > Metazoa > Arthropoda > Malacostraca > Isopoda > Trachelipodidae > Trachelipus > Trachelipus rathkii. The sequence goes on along the minus strand of JABUQX010120336.1, from coordinate 17,866 downwards.
ATATATATATATATATATATATATATATATATATATATATATATATATATATATATATATATATATATATATATATATATATATATATATATATATATGTAAAGAGATATATCATCACCCACTTTTCCCCAAGACTGGGGATAAGGTGCAACATGCACCGGACACCAAAAGCAGTAACGCAATTAAGTCGAAAGAAAGCTTGAGCCTTACCGCCTCCTGAGACCTTCTCGTAGTGAGAACTCGTTGCAGTCAGAAAATCTACCCTAGAGCTTCACGGGACCGCGACGGACCTTTACTATGGCATCTCGTCAATGTAGGGTTCATCCCTTGGCCCAGGTGGGCCACAACCATATCCCCTCACAAAAC
>JABUQX010120336.1:0-15000 GCA_015478945.1 Trachelipus rathkii | reverse complement strand
TGGTCATATGAGGATTTGGTCAGCCACAGTACATTGGCTGCCAGCATCATATTCTTGATAGAATCTTAAAGCATGTGTTAGACTTCTTTAATCCAATTTCTTCTACCAAACCAACTCTCAACTATAAATTCGTGGACGAAGTGATAAAACAATACGATATCTTGCAGCAGTCCTACAAGCCAGAGAGTGAAATGATAACTATTCAAAATTCAGGTTGGCGAGATGATTTTAGATTTCTGTATGAGTTATGTAGAGCATTCAGTTCCTTAAAGAAACTAGTGCGTACCCCGTAATTAATTGGAGAAAATTACCGTCTCTTCACAATGCCAGATGGAATTCACGTGCTTTATATGCTCTTATTTCGTACTTCCTCCTTATTAAATGGAGAATTTCACTGGAAACACCGTGCGCTTTCATCTCAAATACATGGCAAGAAGCCTGGTTTTCTAACCAAATGTTTAACGCACAGATTCACCAGAAATTGATGGATGGAATTTCCGAATTAAATTGCTTTGCAGCCATGAAGTGCTTTGAAACTCACTGGAATGTTGACAGATCCGTTGTAGATATACCACAGACGAATATTTGTGCCGAACGAGGGGTGAAATTAATGGAAGAACTGTACCAGAAATGCAAAAACAGATAAATATTTGAATCTGAAGCTTATTGCAACTAATACATTTTGATTGTGCTGAATGTACTTAAGTTTCAGAATTTTCATTGTCATTGGTACGGAATATTTTTTATGAATTGAACGAAATAATTGTCATTTTCTGTCATTATTGTCATTATTAAAAAGTTCATTGATTTCTAATACAGGCTAAAAAATTTTTTTTTGGTCATAACTCTAATATATATATATATATATATATATATATATATATATATATATATATATATATATATATATATATATATATATATATATATATATATATATATATATATATATATATATATATATATATATATATATATATATATATATTATTACCTTCTTTTTTTTTCTTTTTTTTTTTATTTTTCTACTTCTCCTCACGTGACCACATCCTTGTTTGCTATTGGTCAAAATCGATCGCGCCATTTTTCGCCTTGAACAAGCTTTCTAGAACCGCTCCTTTATATCGTCCAAAATAACCTGTTTTCATTACAAACAATTCGCTAATTCTTATAAAAACTTATTCTGTGAGCATCAGTGAATTTTATTACAAACGTTTAATGCTCCATTTGTCTTAAGTGCATCCCTTGCCTTCGAATGTTACAAGGTCAGTGACTTGTGAAACCTAGTTCTTATTATTCCATACTTGCTTTTGTGATACTTTACGATTCTGTGTTTTTCTTGGCAATTATGTTATTAGTGAAAAAGTTGCAGCAATTTTATGTTCTTCATTATACAATACGATTATTTAATTTTAAGTAATTTTTAATATTTTATTCAATAATACAGCGAAGCTATGTTCAAAATTTCATATATTTTATGTAATAGTTTCCCTAAAAAACATAAGAGAAAACGTATCATTTCATGCCTAACTTTAATATTTATTTTTCACAATGCAATTATTAGTATCATTATTATTATTATTATTATTATTATTATTATTATTATTATTATTATTATTGTTAATTGTTTATAATATATTAATTATGTTTACTATTTCAAAATAGATTCCGACATATGACCGATGTTTCATTATTTGACCCAGCCTTTCTGATTTAACCTTCTTGGCCTCTCATTACGTCCACCCTGGAGTTTTGACGTACCTGTGATGCCCCTGAACTTTTGCCGTCGCTATCCCGGCATTTCTGCAACCACAGCATCCACCTACTGAAGCAGGAAATCCATTTATTATATAATTATAAATATTTAATATTATATTACGATACAAATTTTAAATAATATCTGGGTGAATTTCGGCCCAATTTACTAATTTCAAATAATTTTTTTTACATCATCGTGGCCCATAAAAGCGGCCCCACATATATTTTTCTTAATATTTATATACCTATTTGTAAAATATTACTGTGTTTTTGGTCTCTGACCACCGTACTCCTTATAATTAGCATATGTAAATTGCATTTCAACTCATTTATTTCGCATATTGTCCTCAAAATATTTTTGCAATTTACATATTTTAATCATTTATTTTTATATTATTTTTTGCCCGTACAAGCGGCTACTATATATTTTTGTCATCCATTGTATACCTTTTTGTAGTATTTAGTCTATTATTTGGTCTCTGACCACATTTTATATCATATTTAGTGTATGCAAATCGCATCTTAAGTATATTTTTTTTTATTTTAATTTTTTTTTCAAAATTTTTTTTTACAATCGCATTTATTAAAATTACAAAACATGTCCCCTCCTGACGCTGCAAATACTGAAAATATGAACGTAATTTCCCAACAGCCTGCTTCAGACAGGGAATCATCTAGTGTATATTCCGGTAAATTCATCAACAATGACTTGGATCTCACTTTTACGCTGCTCGAGCTCCAGCTTGAAACAACCACCGAACCTGCCCGATTTCGGGCCCTCCTAAATATATTGCCAGTTCACGTTTTGCAGCGTTTGAAAGACGTTTTACCCTCCTTACATTCCCACAACCAGCCCTACAGCCAACTGAAATCCGAACTTTTAAACCGGCTGGGGGAAACCGATGCCGAAAAAGTAAAAAAACTTTTGACTGGTGGCTCTCTTGGAGACCGTCTTCCTTCAGTACTGCTATCAGATATGCTAAATCTCCTTGACGGTCCTCCCGTAGGTAATTGTATCCTATTGTTCGCCATCTCTTTCTACAAAAACTCCCCACAGAGATGCAACTGCGTTTAGCAACGGTTGATCCACACTGCTCATTGCAAGAGCTCGCTACTTATGCAGATAGGGTTTGTAAAGCGAAACCTCTTACGACAGCAGACATACCATCACAAGTTTCGCATATCACGGATCCCTCAGGTAATAATAACTTAGCACCAGCGTCACCTTCACATGTAAATGAATCAGTCAATGCCATTAGGCACCCACCGGCCCCAGAAAATACTTATATTTTATCACAACTACAGGTGTTACAGAACACCATCATGGACTTAACCACTAGATTACGAGCTTTAGAAACGCGTTACACTGCTCCTTCCTCCCCTCCTCCTCCCTCTCCTTATCCTCAACAACAATATCCTTATCCTCCACAACAATATCCTTATCCTCAACAACAGTATCCTCAGTCCTCTCCTCATCCTTATTCGCAATCCCCTTCATACCCTCAGCCTCCTCCCAATCCTTCATACCCCCCGCCCCCTCCCAATGCACCAAATACTTATTCTACATACAATTACGGTCATCATTCTCGCTCTCCTACTATGCAACGACGTTCGTACCGTCGCTCACCTACTCCTTCGCGTCAATTCGCCTCTTCTCCTGTTGATTCTCAGGCTTTGGTTCAATTTCCCTCACATAACCAGCAGGGTATTTGTAGAAATCATCAGCGTTTCGGAGACCAAACTCGGTCATGTCTTAAGCCTTGTACATTCGGGAATTTAAACTTAAACACCACTCTGTAAATTCGCTCGGAGTGGTTTCAAAAGCGTCCAACTTGCTTTGTGTTTACGATCCATCCACCAAACTATCTTTTCTCGTAGATAGCGGCAGTACCATTTCCGCGGTGCCACGTTCCATCCTCGGAAACAAACGAGCTCATGCTCCAGAACCATCAGGCTCTTTACGCGCCGCCAACGGCACAACCATTAACACTTATGGTAACAAACGACTCCATTTAACGCTCTCGTTCCGTCGTGATTTTATATGGGACTTCACGATAGCCGACGTCACATTACCAATATTAGGTGCAGATTTCCTGTCCCACTTCAACCTTCTTGTAGACATGAATCACAACCGCATCATTGATTTTGAGACACATTTCTCATCTGCCTGTATTCGTGCATCTGCTTCCATCAGTGGCATACATCTCTCTCCAACTAATAATGTTTTTGAATCACTATTAATCACCGATTTTCCAGAGCTTCTTTCTCCAGTCTCCAAGTTCCCTCCTGTGAAACATAATGTTGTTCATCACATTGAAACTTCTGGCAGACCTCCATTCTCTCATGCACGACGTCTTGCACCAGATAAACTCAAAGCTGCGAAGCTAGAATTTGAATCTCTCTTAGAGAAGGGCATCATCCGACCTTCAAAATCTGACTATGCCTCTCCATTACATATGGTTCTCAAACCGAATGGGGATTATCGCCCGACTGGCGATTATCGCTGCCTGAATGCGATCACTCGCCCAGACCGCTATAATGTACCTCATTTACAGGATTTCACATCCCACCTCTCTGGTTGTACCATTTTCTCAAAAATTGACTTAATTAGCGCATTTTTTCAAATTCCCGTCAATCCGGAAGACATTCATAAGACTGCCATTATCACTCCTTTCGGCCTTTACGAATTTCTTCGAACGCCATTCGGTTTGTTTACGAAATGCTAGTCAATCTTTCCAACGTCTTTTAGACTCAGTATTACGTGGTTTACCTTTCGTTTTCGCCTACATAGACGACTTATTGATTGCCAGTACCTCTCCGGAGGAACATACTTCACATCTCAGGCAAGTTTTTACCAGACTAAGTGAATTTGGTCTATGTGTCAATTCTTCCAAATGTGAATTCGGAGTTTCATCCCTAACTTTTCTCGGACATACGATCTCTGCCGATGGTATACGTCCCCTTGAGGATCGTGTGGCAGCCATTCGTGAGTTTCCGAAACCCGTTAAACAGCGTCAACTCCGTCGTTTTTTAGGGATGGTAAACTTCTACCATCGTTTTATACCGTCCGCCGCTAAAATTCTCCTCCCGCTTCACGCACTTCTTAAGCATCCACGTAAAGGTTCTGCTGCTTCTGTCACTGTAGATTGGAACGACGAAGCAACTAATGCCTTCACCGCCATCAAGGAAGCCCTTGCCTCTTCCGTGTTACTTATATTTCCATCCGACACAGCCCCGACTAGAATCAACACAGACGCTTCAGATTTCGCGGCAGGTGCCGTCCTACAACAGTTCATTGATAACGAATGGCGTCCATTAGCTTTCTTTTCTAAAAAGTTCCAGCCGCCTGAAACAAGGTATAGCGCGTTTGGAAGGGAACTTCTCGCAATTTATTTAGCTATTAAGCACTTCCGTTACTTCATAGAAGGTCGGGAATTCCATGTTGTAACTGATCATTTACCCATCACGCATGCCATTACAGCTTCCACAGTGAAACAGTCACCTCGTGAAGCTCGCCACCTTGAGTTCATTGCCCAATTCACAACTGATATCCGCCATATAAAAGGAAAAGACAACATTCCTGCCGATGCTCTTTCCCGAATTAACGCTATCTCTCCTTTACCTGACATTGATTTCGTCGAAATGGCTCGTCTGCAGCAACTCGAAGACATTGTTTTTCCTAGTGCTTCTTCCTACGACATTCAAACTGTAGAAATTTTTGGTTTTCCCCCTTTGTTATGCGATGTCTCTTCAGCACATCCTCGTCCAGTCGTACCAACCCCCATGCGCAGAAAGGTGTTTCACACCATTCACGACGTGTCGCACCCAGGGGTAAAAGGTAGTCAAGTTAAAATAGGTAAGCATTTCGTCTGGCCGTCCTTACTAAAGGATGTTAAACAGTGGACAACGCAGTGTCTCAACTGTCAAAAATCCAAAGTGCACAGGCACACTGTCGCCCCTCTTCAGCAATTTCTTCCCCCTGGTGAACGTTTTGACCAGGTGCACATTGATTTAGTCGGCCCTTTACCATCCTCAAATGGTTTCACCCACATTCTCACTTGCATTGACCGGTACACTCGATGGGTAGAAGCCATTCCCTTGCGTGATACTTCCAGCGAGACAATTGCTCAGGCATTTCTGTACAACTGGATAGCCAGGTTTGGCACTCCGTCGACTGTGTCCACAGACCAGGGTAGGCAGTTTGAGTCTCACCTCTGGAAGGACCTTATGACTTTAATCGGCTCTAAGCGCCTTCGCTCTTGCAGCTACCATCCGCAAGCTCAAGGGCTCATAGAGAGGTTCCACCGACAGCTAAAGGCCTCTCTTATGGCCCATGGAACACCGGAAAATTGGTCCGAAACTCTTCCTCTTGTCCTCCTCGGCATCCGAACTTCGTACAAAGAACACCTTAAATGCTCCTCTGCTGAGCTCGTCTATGGCTCCACCATCCGAATACCTGGTGAGTTTATACTTCCCTCTCCAAACACTACGAACCAGCACACCTTCCTGGCTCGCCTTCGTCAATGTACTGAGGCGTGGAAGCCGTCTTTGCCACGCCACCCTCCCCGTCCGACCTACATGCCTGCGGATTTGGAGACTTGCTCTCATGTATTAATTCGGCATGATTCACACCGTAGCCCTTTGCAAGCCCGCTATGACGGACCTTTCCTCGTATTAAAACGCTATCGAAAGTTTTTCACCTTACAGAAGGGGAGCAAAAGCGAAAACATATCAGTGGATAGGATCAAACCGGCTTATTTCGAACATGATCCCGCTTCTTCCACCACTCCTCCTCCACCTTCGGCACCCGCACCATCTACCTCTACTTCGCAAGATAATATCGACTTTATGCCCATTCTGCCTTTTACATCAACTTGTTCTTCAACCGAACCTGACCCTTTGCCAACTCCCTCAGCTATTGTCGCTACTTCGCCAGCTACTTCAGCGCCCCGCGCTACGACATCTCCGCCTCCTGTTCCGATGCAGACACCTCTGTCTCCTGTTCCAACACCGTTTCCTCCTCCGAATCCAGAACCGATTCCTCCTCCGAATCCGGAACCCATTCCGACTGCAACCTTACCGTCTTGTCCACCACGTCCCACATCGCGTTATGGACGAGCATTACGTCCAGTGGTTCGCTTTTCACCTTAATCACTCACGACGCTCCTCTGTTCGTAGGGGAGCTATATTACCTTCTTTTTCTTCCTTTTTAGTATTATCGTCCTACTTGTCACGTGACCACATCCTTGTTTGCTATTGGTCAATAATCGATCGCGCCATTTTTCGCCTCTAACAAGCTTTCTGGAACCGCTCCCTTATATCGTCCGAAATAACCTGTTTTCATTACAAACAATTCGCTAATTCTTATAAAAACTTATTCTGTGAGCATCAGTGATTTTATTTTATTACAAACGTTTAATGCTCCATCAGTCTACAGTGCATCCCTTGCCCTCGAATGCTACAAGGTCAGTTATTTGTGAAACCTAGTTCTTATTATTCCATACTTGCTTTTGTGATACTTTACGATTCTGTGTTTTTTTTGGCAATTGTGTATTAGTAAAAAAGATGCAGCAATTTTATGTTCTTCATTATACAATACGATTATTTAATTTTAAGTAATTTTTAATATTTTATTCAATAATACAGCGAAGCTACGTTCAAAATTTTATATATTTTATGTAATAGTTTCCCTAAAAAAACATAAGAGAAAACGTATCATTTCATGCGTAACTTTAATATTATTTTTCACAATGCAATTATTATTGTTATTATTATTATTATTATTATTATAATTATTATATTATTATTATTATTGTTAATTGTTTATAATATATTAATTATGTTTATTGTTTCAATATAGATTTTGACAACCGAAAACGAGTTTTGTTACCACAGCCTTCTGAAACTTCAGTTACGTCCCTGAACGTAACAATAGAGATAATATATATAATATATATATATATTACAGAGATAAATTAGAGCTCTTTAACTGAAATTCTAAATATATATATATATATAATATATATAATATATATATATTATATATAGTAATATATATATATATATATATATATATATATATATATATTATATAAGTATAATATAATATATATATATATATATATAATATATATATATATATATATATAATATGTATATACACAAATATATATATATATATATATATATATATATATATAATATTATAAATATATATATATATATATAATATATATATATATTATATATATATATATATTATAATTATATAATATAATATATATATATATATATATATATATTATATATATATAATATAGGCCCCCTATAATATTGAGAGGAAAATAACGCTCTGAAGCGTATTGAGATTACCCACCCATTGGGGATATTTATGGAGTGTTAGAGTATAATCCCACTGCACTCAATGTCCAATAGTTCGCCTTTCCCTTTTCTGCTTCATATCCACATTCTGCACTACGAATAAGCTTCTCCCTTATCACACACCATAAAATACAATTACAGACAACATAAACTTAAAAGATAAAAAAAAAATGGATTTCATAAAATGGCAGCCACGCGATTAGTCTCGGAGAAGCCTATAAGGGTGGCTTCCAAAAATAACCCCTTTTCCTCCCTACCCTCATCAGCATTAAAGGTCATTGACGGCCTCCGGTGATGGAGTTGGTGCCGTCACGGAATTGCCGGCCTGTTTTGATGTACGGTCTCCTTTCTTCATAAATTTCTGCAAACCTTCACGGTTTTAAATCTAATTTTCATTTTGTTGAACATCACCTCTCCTCCTCTAAACCTCATCTCTTATTAAACTTAGGTTTTTGAGCGTTCAGAATTCAAGCTCTACTCTGTTGACTCCTACTATTTCTTTCCTCAATTTTCAGCCTAAAGGCAGTTATGCCAATGTGTGCAATGATGTTTGTTCCCGTGTCTTTGATTTGGAGTTTCCGAATATTCTACCTAATGGCTCAAGCTAATCTGTCATAATAAATTAGAACACATTCTCTCTCTTCTTCACATTTCTCTGAAATCATCATTCTTGGTGATTTCAACGTTCACCACGGTCAATTGCTTTCCTTTAATTCTCAAGATAAAGTTGATGAACTTGCTACGACTTTTCTATCCATGATTACCTCGAGCAGTTGGGGCAGCTCCCTACTCGTATCTCTGATCGTCTTTGAGATGAACCCAACATTCTAGACCTTTTCCTAATCTCTAATTCTTATCCTTATTCTGTTAAATTCTTTCCTCCTCTAGGTTCCTCCGATGAGTCTCATATCTGTTTTCTGTTCTATCTCTTCAGGTCTTCCGCAGGAAAGACCCCCGCCTACGGCGAGAAAACGTCTTTGGCACTTCGGTGCTGCTAACAGGTAGGACTTACAGTCGTACTTCTTTGATTTCCCATGAAATGACTACAGCTTCCGTGGAAAGGGTTCCTCGGGGTGTGCAAAGCGCGAGCTAATTCTCTCTAGCATGGAGGCGTGCACCCCATGATCTTTACCTTCAACTAAACCTAGATAACCTTGGTTTAACTCTGCTTGTTCTCGTTCTATTAGCGGCAGGGACGCTGCCTTTTGGAAATACTGTCATCTTCAAATTTCAGAAACCCTTCCAACTTATATTTCATCCCAAAATCGTGCAAAATCTATTCTCCATGACACTAAAAAATTCTTTTCTCATTAGAAAATGCAGTAATCTTACTGGCTCCTCTTCCTCAAGTCATTTCTGACATTTTTCAAAAAATGTTAACTCTTAACTTTGCGTCTTCCCCTTGCCCTTTTTTTAGTATTTTCCGTCGGCATAACTGCCGTTTAACCTTCCACTAAAGCTGAACTCTTTGCTCAAACCTTTGCTTCTAATTCCACTTTAGACGATTCCAGTGCTATTCTTTCTTCTCCACATCCTTCCAACATATTTATGCTAATGTTTACCACCACCACTCACGGGCAAAGCCCTATTCAAGGAAGGGGGTGTTAAAATTAACAAAAATTCAACTAACACAAATTACGCAGATGAGCACAGACGCGGGCTTTAAAGTGAGGGAGATTAAATTGAGTAAGAAACACAGAAGATGGAAGAGAATTCCACAGAACCGAGGTGGCAGGAAAGAAGGAGGCACCGCAGCGAACTAGTCTGGAGTTGCTGATATCAACACAAAACTCATGTGCCGACACAGCACCCCTTGTGCTACGAGGGCGTCTTAAAGGTGTGGCACGCGAGTGGAAAGTTCCCTCAAGCACTTGCCCGCTACGTACCTATAGAAAAGAGATTAAAGCACCAACATTCGCGCCGCAAAGATTTAGAGGTCAAGTGACTAGAAAGAACAGGACAGGTTTATAAGTCTTTTTGCCCTTTGACTTCGACCCTATCCAAAAAGCCGGGTGAAACCTGAGCCCCCCCAGATATGTATGAGAGCAGTACTCCATACAGGGGCGGATGAGGCCCTTGTATAACTGGAGTAACTGTGAAGAGGAAAAAAAGTCTCGCAGTCTAAACAGAACTCCCAGTTTCTTTGAGGCCGCCTTAGCAACCGTTGTGATGTGAGGTTTTCCAAAGACATTTGTTTTGTCGGGGTTAATGCCTGTCAGGTGCATACTAAAGGAGAGACGAGAGAACCATCGGAAAAGACAGAAGTTAGATGGTGTCTTTGAGAGGGAGATTTGAGAAGTGAGTTTTTAAAGAATTGAATTTCACAAAGGTTTCAGACGACCCAATCGGAAATTCTATCCAGATCAGCGAGAAGTTGAAATCGGAAAAGATTAAGACGCAGAGGTTAATTCTAGATTAAAAGTATGGGGGCAGAATTGAAATGGAGTATTGAAGAGATGAAGGGTCGAGTCATCGGCATATGAGTGAATAGAGTTAGATGTGCAGGTGAGAAGATCATTAATGAAAAGTAGGAATAAAGTAGGAGATAAGACAGAACCCTGAGGAACACCACTATTGACAGAAAAGGAAGAAGAAGTCGCCCCATCAACAACAGCCGATATTGAGCGATTTGAAAGAAAACTAGACATAAGTAAGCAAAGAGAAGAGGAGGAAACCCAAAGGGGGGAGCTTGGAGAGCAGCGACGCGTGCCATACCCGGTCAAATGCTTTGGATATGTCAAGCGCCACATCCACACATCCTTCCAACATATTTATGCTAATGTTGTAATTTTTTCAAAAGGTGTTATTTCTGCTTTTTCAGAGCTTAACACTAAGAAAGCGTATGGTTCTGATGGTATTCCTCCTATAGTTCTCAAATCTTGTGCTTTCAAGATTGCACTCTGCCTTGTTAAATTGTTCCGTCTCTGTCTTTCTACTTTGGCCTTTTTTTCTTACTGGAAAGGTGCTCCTGTACGAAAAAGGGAACCAATCTCAACCCTCCAACTATCGCCAAATCTCTCTAAATTCTGTTCTTTCTATAGTTATAGAATCTATCCTAGCAGGAAGATTTGAAAACATCTCAATTTTCTAATCTTTTCTCTGCTCGCCAATGCGGCTTTCGTAAGAAGCGCTTAACTGGCGATCTTCTTTCTAGGCTTTCTGTTTCTTGGTCCTCTTTTCCTCAGTATTTTGGTGAATGCCACAGTTCATCCTTTAAATCTATAAATAGTGGTGTTCTCATGGTTATGTTTTATTCCCAACTCCTTCTACTTTTCATAAAAGGACCTCTCTCTATTACTTCATCACATATCCATTCCTATGCCTTTCAACCCTTCATTACTCTCTTCATTTTGATAGACATTCCTTTCAACAATAATTATATTATTATAAGGAGGTCACCCTGGGATCAACTAGATCTGATCTCTTCTTCGAATTCTTTGGGGCATTGAGACAAGGTTGTTTTCAATTACTCAAAAACTCAGTTCCTCCATCTTTCCACTCCACATAATCTTTCACACAGCTATAACATCTTCTTTGAATTGCACAACCGCAACCGCGGTTGTTGAAAAATTTAAGAACCGCAAAAAATCCGTAACCGAGGATGTCGAATATTTTAGGAACCGCAAAAAAACCGCAACCGCGGTTATGCAAAAATTCAGCTTCGCTCCATCACTACTAATAATATATATTATATATATATATATATATATATATATATATATATATATATATATATAATATATATATATATATATATATATATTATTATATTATATATATATATATATATATATATATATATATATAGTAATATATATATATTTATATTTTCACCACCACACACACCCAGAGCCCTACTCAGGGAGGGGTGTTGGAGAGGGTGTTGCACGCCAAAATTTCATCCCACTTAGCGCAAATGACGCAGATGAGCACAGACGCAGGCTTTTAAAGTGAGAGAGAATTAAATTCAGCAGAAACAAAGAAGATGGGAAGGGAGTTCCACCAAAACAGAGGTGGGCAGGGAAAAATAGGAAGCACAGCAGCGAACTAGCCTGAGTTACCAATATCTACCACCAAAACTCAGTTGCGCAGACACAGGCACCCTTTGTGACTACATGGGCGTCGTAAGGTGGTGGTACGCGAGTGGTAAGTTCCTCGAACACCTGCCGCTGCGGTACCTACAGAAAAGAGATAAAATACCAACATAGCGTCGAAAAGATAGAGGGTCAAGTGAACTGAAAGTACAGGACAGTTTATAAGCCTTTTGGCCTTTGACTCGACCCTGTCCAAAGCCGGGTGAAACCAGAGCCCCCCCAGATATGAGAACAGTACTCCATACAAGGGCGGATGAGACCCTTGTATAGCTGGAGTAACTGAGAAGAGGAAAAAAGTCTGCAGTATAAACAGAACTCCCAATTTCTTTGAGGCCGCCCTAGCAACCGTTGTGATGTGAGGTTTAAAAGACATTTTTTTTGTTTATGTTAAGGCCAAGGATGTTTATATTGTCAACAGGAGAGACGAGAGAACCGTCGAAAGAGATAGGAAAGTTAGAAGGTGTTTTAGAAAGGGAGATTTTAGAAGTTGGGTTTTTAAAGAATTGAATTTCACAAGGTTGAGACGACCCCACTTGGAAATTCTATCCAGATCAGTGAGAATAGAATCGGAAAGATTAAGACGAGAGGCAATTCTAGAAGTAAAAGAAGGAGCAGAATTGAAATGAGTTGAAGAATGAAGGGTCGAGTCATCGGCATATGAGTGGATAGAGTTAGATGTGGGTGAGAAGATCATTAGTAAAAAGTAGGAATAAAGTAGGATATAAGACCGAACCCTTGAGGAACACCACTATTGACAGAAAAGAAGAAGGAAGTCGCTCTATCAACCCCCACCGATATTGAGCGACTTGAAGGAAAGCTAGACATAAGTAACAAAAGAGAAGGCAGGAAACCCAAAAGTAGGGAAGCTTAGAGAGCAGTGACGCGTGCCATACCCGGTCAAATGCTTTGGATATGTCAAGCGCCATCACACAAGTCTCCCCGTAGTCCCTAAGAGCAGAAGATCATAAATCGTTAAATAGGAAAGTATAATCGCTATTAAACCATGAACGCCGAAAAGCCCTACTGGCGATCTTAAGAAAGAGAATGAGCATTCCAGATGGCTAAGAAATGAGAGTTGAGAAGCGTTTCAAAGATGTTTGACCAAACCCAAGTGAGAGCTATAGGGCTATAGTTAGAAGGATTCAGAGCGCTTCCTTTTTTCGGAATAGGGTTTGGACATGTGCGTGCCTCCAACACTGAGGGGAAAGTGCTAGTATGAGACTATAGAGAATATGTTGAACGAGGGCGGAGTCAAACGTAAGCAACATTCCTCAAACTCGGGTAGGAAGCCATCCGGGCCACCCGCCTTCTTAACGTTCATAGATCTCAGAAGCCCATGTACCCGATCAAATGTAATCACCGGCAAAGGCATAGGACACCTAAGAGGAGAAGGAGGTAGGAATGCCAAGAATCTTCCAGGGTTGAGTTAGAGGAAAATAAGGATGGCCGAAGAGATTGGACTTTTCAGTGGAGAGGTAGCCAACAGGCAATCAGATCGATAAGAGGAGGAAAAGGCAGATTTACAGAAGTTTTAGAGATGTTTTTTGGCAAGATGCCAGAAAGATTTGTCAGTAGGAAAGAACCAAAAAGGTTTTAGCGCACTTTCGTTTGAGGAAAGCCCGCTTTGCTCGTCGAAGAGTATACCCTGCAACGATTTCTAGCTGATTGAAAATTAGCGAGAGTGATAGGGGAGAAAACGAGAATTTTTCCACTCCCGATACGCGCTGTCCTCTAGCCTAAAATGGTTAAGAGAACCCCAAGCCATATCGAACCATGGGTTATTGTGGAGGAGAAAGATTAGTCGAAGAGAATGAACCTGATCATCCCTTCAACGATTTACAGCTTCTCACTTTAGTGGCAGAGCCCAAGCGTCATCAGGCAGTTAAAGCAGCCATTCCAAATTTATACGTTAGCAGTAGAAGCGACGCCAAGGCCCCCAAAATCAGCCCGATTCCAAAGTTTTGCCAGAAAAAACGCATAGGGCAGGATGAAGCTTGTGGAGAAGAAAGTATTAAAATTATCGAGATATAAAGGTTGTGGGTCAGATTTACTCAATAGGAGCGAAAGTGTGTTTTATAGAGAGAAGGACTAATGGTGAAACATAGGTAAAGTGTGTTCAAGAATTGGTCGGAATGTGTGTAGGTTCTTTGATTAGTTGCTTCAGATCGTTGAGAATGTTATGTAGCCCTTCCTTATATATATATATATATATATATATATATATATATAATAAATATATAATATTTATATATATATATATATATTATAATATATATATATATATATATATATTATATATATATATTATATATATATATAATATAATATATATATAATATATATATATATAATATATATATATATATATATATATATATATATATATATATTAATATATTATATATACTGTATATATATATAATATATATATATATAATATATATATATATAATATATATATATATTATATAATATATATATTTATATTATATATATATAATATATATATATAATATATGATGCGTTTCAAAGAAAATGTTTGGAATTATATAATGAGGAAAAAAGGAATACTAAAAGGTGTATACGTTGGGAGGTAAAAAAGAGGTAAATGAACAGTTTGGGAAGGAGGATGGAACGGGGACTTAGAAGGGAATAGGAAGCTCTTCTAGAAGGAAGCGCGAAGGTTTAGAATGAGAATAAGGGGAACCTGTCAGAATAATGAATAGGGATGGTTGTTCTGGCTAACTGATTGAAATGATGTAGATCT
>JABUQX010120335.1:20000-24132 GCA_015478945.1 Trachelipus rathkii | reverse complement strand
CCACATACACACACACACACACACACACATATAGTATATATATATATATATATATATATATATATATATAATATAATTTATATATATATAATATATATATATATATATATAATATATATATATATATATATATATATAATATTATATATATATATATATATATATATATATTAAATCGCATGTTTTTAAATATTCGCATTGACTTTCGCATTCGCAAATATTAAAAATACTGTAGATCATTTGCATTCGCACTCGGAAACTCGGAATGCGATTAGAAAATGTTCTGATGGAACTTGTTAGAAAATTTAACAACTTTTGTGAGAAATTGATTAGAATGAGTTGACTAATGCCGTTTGAAGGTAGTGACAGTAATTTGAGTGGCAATCGAAATCTAGCAATATTAATATTGATAGTCTCGTATTTGTGAGAATATTCGCTCGAAATCAACTGTTGAAGCAATTCGGCAATGGCATCCTTATCCAGTGTGGTTTGGGATTACTTCGATATTGTTTCCCATGACAACGCAAACCGTACACTTTGCAATCGTAATTATTCTCGGAAAGGATGAAAGACATCCGGGTTAAGAAATATCTAAGCGACAAACACAAGGAAAATGTAGAAAGGAAAATGAGTAAAAGGGTAAAGGATCCCAATTCCAGCTTTAAGAACGAAGCAGATCTCTAAAACTAATATAAAATACGAATATATGGGACAATGAAACGAAAAATCATATAGGATGGATATAGTAAATTTACAGAAATTATAGTAATGGATGATCTTCTGTTTCGTCACGTTGAAATTCTTGTTTTTTTACGGCTAACGAAGTGTCGGTCTCTTTCAACACACTACTCAAAGGAAATACTTCAGAGATATTATTTGAAAGAAAATGTATAATAGAGTTAAAACTAAAGTTTCAGAATTAATAACCTCTATCAAATAATCATCCAAGTTAGCTTTCTCCACCGACGAATGGTTAGATTCTCAATCAGGAGTTTCTTTGTTTCCTCTGAGTAGTCATGCCGTTGACAATTATTTCAGAAGTCAAATTTTGTGTCGTGCTCTGAACCTCTCACTGAACGTCATACAGGTGAATATCTGAGTGACGTATTTAATGGAATGTTGGCGAAATGGAACCTATCTCCAGATGATGTTCACTGTGTCATGGGAGAGGCTGGTGCCAATATAGAGAAAATTCTGTTTCTTTCTTGAGTGATCAACACCAACTCCGTCGCTCATCAACATTAGAAATGTTGTGACATCTCAAACAAGAGTCAGCGAAGTTCTCTCAAAATATAGGTCAATTGCGGCACACTTTAATCATTCGACCACGGCTCAGTAGTAAGAACTAAATAAAATACAGGCCAGAATTAAAGTTCGCTAACTTTCAGTAATACATGACGTTACTCTGAATTTATGTTAAGGTTGCAAGAACTTAATGAATCTCTCTGCCAGTACGGCCGCTCTGATGATAAAATAAATGTCTTCCCATCTCAAGACAATTCTATTCTAACCAATTATATCATTGTACTCCAATCATTTAAAGATATCATTATGATAATCGGCAAGCACTTTTTTGTCATCCTCTCGTAATAACTCTGAAGAGAGTATTAATATCCTCAGACAATGACAGTCAAGGAATAAAAGTGTTGAGAGAGATGATATTGAAATCTTTCCTCTAAATTTATGGTTCGGTTACATTTGTTATTGTACCAATTTTTTATTCAATGTACAGGACCTACTACGGCTCGCAAAGAAGCAGCCACATTAGGTTTTAAATAATCAACTCCAATGGGTGGTCCTGCACATACATATTTTAATTGTCAAGAAAACTCAATGAATGGCCGAATTGAATATTCAGTCAAAAATAAATAAAATACTAAATAAAATTAAATCCTTACATTATAAATAGTCCTAATATTAAATAACAAAATCATATGTTGTAAAGAATATTCACTTCTTGGAGATACAAGAAAATAAAGTTACTGCTAAAGTGGGAAGATTTCAGATAAGATATGGGATAATCCTTTTGAAGGTGTTTATGATCATAAAGTAGGAAAATGATGACGGTCAATGGGGGTTCAGTTGGGAACAATCAATGAAGATATAACGAACAGATTGCGAGCTATGGCGACGGCAAAATTTGCAGATGGGAGGGTCTTGTGACATATAGTGACTGTGAGTGATATTGGTGTGGCCAATATGGAGGCGTGCAAGTATCACCTCGTGTAAGCGCTTTCGTCGGTGGGAGGAAGACAACTCACCAATGCTCGGCTTTATATTTCCTTTATAAAGCCTTGTCGGAGAGCAGGATAGCATTCAGTTGATGGGAGGTGGCCTTGTCGAATGGCATCCAGGAGGTACCTGGAACAGCTCCTAAAAGAAGAAGAGGCCATTTTGGCCTCTCCATCAGCGATTTCATTGCTAGTTACCCCTACATGAGAGGGGGTCCAACATAGAAGGATTTGTTTTTTACGGGAGTGGAGCAGCCGAAGAAATTGTTGTGCAGCGGATACCATTGTGTTTTTAGAATAAGGGGTTTTAAGCTCTTGGAGCGCGCTGAGCGAATCTGAATAAATGACATAAGAGTGGTCTTGGTTAAGGAATAGAATTCGAGAAAGGGCAACCATTATAGCCATTAATTCTGCCATAAAAATTGAAGCATGAGGGGGGAGGATATGGGAGAGTTTGCGTTCAGACGCGCTCATACTGTCCCCTGTTTTAGGTCCGTCAGTAAACACTAGAGTAAATTCACTGTGAACTACGAAGTGAGACAGGAATGAAGCCTTTAACAAGACTTCTTAAAATCCTTCTTCCTTCTACTACAATAATCTTGTTTGCTTCTGCTACTGTTCCCCTAACAGAACAGAATTTTCCACGCCTTTTTTTTGAATATCAACACTTCTCACGAGGACTGCTATATATTCTCATCCAAAATATGAGGTCCTCTATTTAGAGGATTTCAATGACACAACACTGAATGGGTTTGGGGTTCCTCTCATACTGATTTAGGTGGAGAGGAGGCCGAATCATTCAGCATTCTTAACGATCTGGAGCAACTAATTAAAGAACCCACACACATTTCGGATCGTCCTAACCAATTCTTGAACACACTTGAAATATGTTTCACCACTAGTCCTTTTCTCTTTAAATACATAACTTTCGCTCCTAATGGTAAATCTGACCACAACCTTATATCTCTCAATTTTAATACTTTCTCTATAACAGCTCCATCCTGCCCTATGGGTTTTTTCTGGCACTTTGATCGGGCCGATTGGGGGGCCTTGCGTCGCTTCTACACTAGCTATAAATGAAATGACTGCTTTGACTCTGGTGACGCTTCGGCTCTGTCGATAAGGTGAGAGCTGTAATCGTTGATGGGATGAGCAGGTTCATTCCTTCTTCGACTAAATCTTTCTCTCCTCATAATCCATGGTTCGATCGTGCTTGATCTCTGGCCATTCAGGCTAGAGACAGTGCGTATCGGGGGTGGAAAAATTCTCGTTCTTCTATCACTTGCTAATTTTCATTCAGCTAGAAATCGTTGCAGGGATACTCTTCGTCGAACAAAGCGGGCTTTCATCAAAAGAAAGTGAGCTAACCTCCTTGATTCTCCTACTGATAAATCTTTCTGGCCTCTTGCCAAAAACATCTCTAACAACTTCTGTAAATCTGTCTTTCCTCCTCTTATTCGATCTGATGGTTCTGTTGCTAATTCTCCAACTGAAAAGGCCAATCTCTTCGGCCTCCTATTTTCCTCTAACTCAACCCTAGACGATTCTGGCATTCCTCCTCCTCCTCCTTCTTTCAGGTGTCCTATGCCTTTGCCTGTGATTACATTTGATCGGGTGCATGGGCTCCTGAAATCTATGAACATTAGGAAGGCGGGTGGCCCGGATGGCATTCCTCCCGAGTTTTGAGGGAGTGTGCTTCCGTGCTGACTGCTGACCCCACCCTTATGTTCAACTATATTCTATATGTCTCAATACTAACACTTTCCCTCAGTGTTGGAAGCACGCACATGTCCAACCTATTCCGAAAAAAAGGAAGCCGCTCTGATCCTTCTAACTATCGCCCTATAGCTCTCACTTGTATTCTATCTAAGATCTTTGAAACCCTTCTCAACTCTCATTTC
>JABUQX010120335.1:0-7500 GCA_015478945.1 Trachelipus rathkii | reverse complement strand
ATATTATTATATTATATATTATTATATATATATATATATATATGTTAATATTATTATATATATATACATATTTTTATATACTATATATATATATAATATATATATATATATATATATATATATTGTATATTACATATAGATATTATTTATATTATTATTATTATTAATACATATTTATATTACATATATATATACATAGTATATATATATATATATATATTCCATGTTACATATAAATAATATTATTATACATATATATTACATATACATATATATATATATTATTACATAATCATACTGTTATTGAGTATATAAATATTATTATTATTACATATTATTATTATATATATATATATATATATATATATATATATATATACATATATATATATATATATATATATAAATATAAATATATATATATATATATATATATATATTACATATATATATATATATATATATATATATATATATATATATATATATATATATTATATACAGTAAAGAGTTATTATATATATATATGTATACATATATACATATATATATGTTATATATATATATATATATATATATATATATATATAGTCTATATATATATATATATATGTATATATATATATATACAGCAATAGTATCGAGAAAGAGAAAGAGCAGATATATATATATATATATGTATATATATATATATATATATATATATATATATATATATATATATATATATATATATATATATGATTTAAGAAAATATATCGTTACGAATTCACCCGAGATTGGAGAGGGAGGGGGACGGCTAATCGAAAGAAGTTGGATATATTCTAAGTTTCTCTTTCTATTTATTTCGTGAGAAAAGGACGTGACTGCATTCGCTGCCGCAAAATTCACGAAGCTTGTGTAGTTAAGATTTAATTTCAAGCCGGCCCCCTTTCAATCTATACTCAACATATCAGCAATATTGGAATTTAATAGTGGCTTTTATTACAGCTACTTTAATCTAATTGGTGTGTATTGTTGTAACGATTTAAATTGAAGGGGTGTTTTAATTTGAGATTATTTTTTAATCCTTATATATTCCTTTTTCATATATGGAAACTGCAACGTGCAAGATCGAAGTTTCATTGTTGACAGGATTTCCTAATCACACCCAGAACTAACATTTACACAGGAGGTGAAGAGGCAACCGCTTTCCGAACCCCATAGAAAGGACCGATTTCTAATCAGCGCAAGAAACTCTACAAGATTACGAAAAGGTTAGTTGTCACTCTTCCCTCTCATTTTAGTCTCGGGTGATTTTATATTATTATTAATTTATATTAATTATAATATTTATTTATATTAATAAATTTAATCAATTAAATTTATTTATCAAGTTAAATAGTAAATTACTTATAATACAATAATTAGTAATTATTATTATTATTTAATATTTATTATTATAATTATCGAAAATGCTTGAGATAGGTTGGTAATTATAGTTTGCACCTTGTTGCAGATTAACAAAGTTCCACGTGATTTCATATTCGTATTTTGCCCCAACATCGTTCTACGCTTGGAAATATATATAAGGAACAAGGCGTTGGCTTCGACGTCCCTTTTGTTTTCTATATTCTAAATAATCCATAATTAATTATCATATGTAAATAAACTCTATTTTATTTAGTGCTCTCATATTTATTTGCTCTTTGTCATATTATTTTCCAATTGTGAGAGTTAAATTAAAAAAAAATTATATTGAATCGAACACAGATTTTAATATCTTAGAAATCGTCCCTTTCTTATAAATCTTAAAGGTTTGTTATATTTCCATCTTAAAAGTTTGTTCTATATAATCTATATCTTAGAAATAGCTTTCTTTTCTGAACATCTTAAAAGTTTGTTCTATCGTTTCTTTCTTAGAGATAGATTATATTATTTCATAGTTCTTATTTTGAAATTTGCTACTTTGTTTCTTTGTTTGTTTCAGAAACTTTTTTCTTCGTTTCTGTTAATAGGTTTTCCGTTTTCGAGTCAAATTTTAGTAACAGTCCAACTTGCTAATTTTTAGTCTACTTCGTAAAATTCGCAGAAGCCTTGTTAATTGTTGGGGTAGGTGTTAATTTTACCAACTCAAACTATGTCGAGCCAAATTTAAAAAATCTTAAGCAGCAAGATTTTGCAATTTCTTAATAAACTTTTAGAGAAGTGAGAAGTAAATAAAAATTCTTACTAAAGGTTTGCGTTGTAACAACTCTTTGCGCTATTCCTATCTATTTACTTCCTCTTTTCTATAAATTCATACTTTTCCTTTTTTCCTCTTATTCGTAAAAAAATAACGACTAAATATATGCACAAGTATATATTTGGAAACTTGGAAAAGACGTTCGCAGAGTGTGTGTGCTACATACGAAACACGCTTTTTTTAAAATAAAATAGGTTTGCGTTTGTAACAATTCTTTGCGCTATTCCTATCTATTTACTTCCTCTTTTCTATAAATTCATACTTTTCCTTCTTTCCTCTTATTCGTCGTAAAAAATGACTGAAGCAGGCGCTATTTCTGCTTCCGCAATCCTGGCTTCACTTGAAGACACCATCATCAGCGACATAGGGATTACAGAGGAATCCATCACTCAAGAGGAAAAGAAAAGCCTCGTAGAGGCTCTGGAAGAAAAAGTAAAACCATTGCGACGTTCAAGAGGCATCATAAAAGATTCCAGTCCATCTCCCTCGTTGATGAGTCTGAGTGAGGTGAGACAATATGACAATGACATTGAAGCAAAGATATGAAACACGATGCAACATTCTTAAATGAAGAAGTCATAAAATCTTCTCACTATCATCTACAATTGCAGAGGATAATTCACGAAATCAGACCGACTGCCAACGTTTCGTCCCACAAGTCCGCTTCTTCGCAGGAGGGTGATTCGGTCTCACGAAAAGAATTACATTCTATATTGAAGAATTTTAAGCCACAACAAGAACTTAAAATTCCTGCTCTTAAGTGTCAAAACTTTTCGGAGATGATAAACATTCGTTTAGATCTTTTCTCCTGTCCTGACGCAGCCAAACTACAGTATTTGAAAAGTCATCTTCAAAATTTTGCTTTAAAGGATGTTCAACACTTGACTAATGTTGATGAGAACTATTCTGTGGCTATCAAAATCCTGAAGGAGGTGTATCTGGACGTGCCTTTTCTAGTGGACACAATTCTTCACAAGATTGATTCAGCACCAGTTTTGGATAATAAGAATTTAGAGGCTACTCGGTTCTTTGTGTCAGAAGTTCGTGCAAACTTACATGAACTGAAGGAGTTCGATTTGGACTTCCTGGAGGAGGGAACAGCAGGTAACCGTCTTGTTAGTCACTTAGTTACTGACAAGCTTCCTCCTATATTCCTGCGTGAACTCAAACTAAAAACTCAGATTGAATATCCTTCCATCAATTTGATTTTGAGTAACTATATGAACATTTTGAAGTCCCTAGAAAGGACAGGAAATAGAACTGCTGGTGGTGCCAAAGAGAAGAATAAAAGTGCCCTTTCACAACAGAAGTCTTCATATAAAGAGAGAAGAACTTCTTCCTTCAACACTACAAGTGTAAAAAAGTCTAAAGAGTCTAAAGTTACTTCTGCAACAGGATTTATGGAATGCAAACTTTGTAATGGAAAACACCCGATGAGTAGTTGTGAAGTTTACCCAACAGGTAGCTTGCGAAGGGAGCGCTGCATAGAACTAGGAATGTGTTCCAGCAAGAAACATGTATCTTCCAAATGCCCTGCAAAAAGATTTGGCCTTAGTCGTCCTTGTGGCACATGCAAGAGTGGTGCTCACATAACTGCTCTTTGTTCTTCAAATGCAAAGAGTAAAGCAAAAAGAGATCGTGCAGATGTCTCCACAAGTCATCCATCTACTTTGTTGGTTCAAGCAATATCTGTATAAATACAGGTAACACTTCATCTGGCCAAATTCTTCCCACAATATCCCTTAAAATAAAAAGAGGGAATAAAATTGTAACTGCAAGAGTGTTATTGGATTTTGGTTCGCAGCTAAGTTTTTTCAATAGCTGTATTTTAAATAAATTGGAAGTAGATGTGGATTCTCTGCCTGTACACACCAGTTCCATTAAGACATTTTTGGGAGAGCAGGTTAGATCATTTCGTACAGTCGACCTAGATATGAACATCTGTTGTTCAAATTTCATAAAAAAATCTGTTTTAATAGATTCTAGTCTTGATGTTAGCTTCACAGTGAAGGGACTCATGGGTGCTATCAATAATGTTTCATATAGTGGATATCATGTTGCAGACCGTTTTTATGTAGGTAAACACGGAAGTAGCGTTTCAAATGTGGATGGTTTAATTGGAATTGATGTCATCTCTTCAATGAAGCACTTCAAAATCATAGAGTGCTTGAAAGGTAGAGCCATTGAAACCTGCCATGGGTTTGTCCCATTTGGCCCAGCCAAATCGTTTTTGACCCCCTCTCAGAGATTGGTCATTTTTGGAGAAGAGCAATCTGATTTTGAAACCTCTCCTCAAGGGAGATCGTGACAGGAGGATAGTAGAACACTTACTTCGTCCATTTCTAAACTGACAACAGCAAAAGTTCCCGAAAGCTTAGTGAACACCATCATCGATCCTTCTGCATCTTATTTTGACCCTCTTCTGCATACACATAATCATGCAGATGTCGATTTGGGCCTAGAAAACATCTACAGCCTCAAATCATTAGGTATAAATAAAACAGCAGATCAGGGCTCTATCGACGAAGTGTTCATTCAAAAATTCTATCAGACAATCGAGTTTAGAGATGGAAAATATCATGTAGAGTTGCCCTGGTATGAAAATATTCTCAATGAAGTGCCTTCTAATTATCATGTAGCTTTAGTCACATTGCGTGGAGTTAAAAAACGTCTGGAAAGACAGGGTCTCTCATCTGCATATGGGGATGTTTTAAAACAGTACCAGAGGGAGGGGATAATTGAGCCCATTCAAGTATCACCTCAAAACTATAATAACTTCAAGTTCATACCCCACCGCCCTGTAATAAAGACTGCTGAGCAAGTTACAACAAAACTGCGCCCAGTCTTCAACTGTAGTTTAAGAGTGGGTGGGTCTCCGTCTTTAAATCAAGCCTCATATCATGGAGTCGATCTTTTGAACTCTCTCTTCCGCCTTCTTATTTCTTTTAGGACCAACAAATATGTTGTATTGGCAGATATTTCCAAAGCTTTCCTGCAGATACGTCTCAAACTGGAGGAGGACAAAAATAGATTTTGTTTTCTATGGGAAGAAAATGGTAATATTGTGGCTTATCGCTATACTACCATCATATTTGGATTAGCAGTAAGTCCTTTCGTTTTGAATGCAGTCATTCGTCATCATGCTGATCAGTATACTTCTGATCTTTGTTCATTTCTCCTGAAGAATAATCTATATGTTGACAATTTCTGCTCTCGTGTATGAAAGAGGTGGCCTTCACCTTTCGTGGAATAACCCCGAGCTCAGGCTTATTTGAAAGTGAAAACTTTCTGCTCATCAGTGTGCCGAGGAAAGAGTATTAGGTTATCTGTATGATCCTCAACAGGACATTCTCAAGTTGAGTGAAGTATCACTTCAGTCCATTACTTCCAAAAGGCAACTACTTTCTGAGGTGTCAAAATTGTTTTCGGGAATCGATCCAGTAACCCCCGTATTTTCTATAGTTCAGGAAGCCAAAGATCCTCCCGTACTAAATATGTCAAAATTTTCAAGTTTGGGGTCTCTTCTTCGTGTTTGTGCTCTGCTCTTCAAATTTTTGGCTAAAACAAGAGATATTAGCAATAATATCGACTGTGATGAGAAAGCTCTTTTGTATTGCATAAAAATTATGCAACAGGAGTCTTTTGCGAAGGAAATTTCTTTTTTGAAAAGGGCTAAAATTGATCCATCTACGAGTGAGAAACCTCCTGATCTGGTAAACAGATTGAATCTTTTTCTTGATGATAATGGTCTTTTAAGAACCAAGGGTCGTTTGTCACGATCTAATTTCTATGAATTTGAGGTGCTGAACCCTGTGCTGTTGTGTAAAAATCACCATTTTACCACTCTAATAGTGAGAGATGCTCATTTTGCATGCAAACATTTAGGCATTCAAGCCACACTGACAAGAATCCGCCTTAAAGAATATTAGAAAGAAAATTAAGATAAAAATTTTTTCTAAAGCTCAGGTAGATCTTTTCCGTCCATTTAAACATGTAGGAGTAGACTTTACAAAGCACTGGTGGGTTAAGACGAAAGGTTCCAATAAATCTCAAAAAATGTTTCTAATCATATACACTTGTCTCCATATTAGAGCAATATATCTGGATCTAGTACCAGATATGTCATCAAAATCATTTGTACAATCTTTTCAGCGTTTCATTAATGTTCATGGTGTTCCTGATATTGTCTATAGTGATAATGCCAGAACATTCAGTCAAGGAACAGATGCGATGGAGACATTTGTTGTATCTGAAGAGGTTATAGTCCATGGACCGGGAGAATTTAGTAAATTTGACTATTACGTATAGTCAAAAGTTGTCTGTACAAGACTATAGGTCGGTCTTCTTTAGAGTATTTTGACTTTATCACTGTACTCTCAGACATCACTAACGCTATCAATTCTCGGCCACTAACTTACACTTCAAGTGATAATGATGTGATTCCTCTCACGCCCAATTGTTTTTTAAAGCCCCATTCAAGAACAAGTATTGTATTACCAGGCCATATCTTCAGAGAAATTTGAAGAATTCAGAACTCGTTGGTATAATGAGTATCTGCTAGGTCTTCGAGAGACTAGCAGAGATCTATATCAAATCAAGTGGGACAATCTGGTAAAAGTGGGTGATGTTATACTCATCAAGAGTCCTGTGAAAGAAAGACCCTTCTGGCAGATGGGCGTAACTGCGATGCGCATGGGAGTGCTTGCTGAACCCTGAGGTCAACCATGTCCTCAAACTTCTGCCTCTGAACTGTCTCTCTTGTATCATAATGTATCCAGTACGAATTCAGGCCTGCAGCGCCTCTCCTGTAAGAGCTACTGATTCTCAAGCCTCTTCTCGATGTAATCCTTCAAGTGAACAAAAAGAAGCCTATCAGAAGAGCTAAAGTTTCAGCTGCTATAAGACAGTTTATCATTTCATCAACAGACGAATCTTGAATGTCTTTTTGATTTTCCTTGTATTTATGACGTCCTACTCGTGGTGTGTCACTTTCCTGAGGATTGAAAAGAGAGAAGTTACGAGTGGGCTAACTGTTGTGTTGGATATTTAAGTTTCTCTTTGTATTTATTTCGTGAGTAAGTGACGTATACTGCTGCCGCAAAATTCACGAAGCTTGTGTAAGCAGATTTACTTGAGCCGGCCCCCACCCATACTCAACATGTCTGCATGCGGCTTTATTGCGCTACTTTTAATCTACTGGTTGGCGGGCAATCGAAATCTGAAAGCGTCGCTGATAAAAATGCGAAACGTTCAACGATTGAACGTAAAGTGGCCAC
>JABUQX010120334.1:0-42585 GCA_015478945.1 Trachelipus rathkii | reverse complement strand
TAGAGGGTTTGGAAACGACCGGCTGGGAGACCCGAAGAAAGAAAGTGGATGAGTCAGTAAACGAATGTCTGAAGGAGAAGGAAATGTGCAGTTTGGCAGAGGCGAGAGTAAGGGGTCATGGATAAGAGAGAGTGGCGGGGTTTTGTATTTGCGGGCATGGTTGTGGCCCACCGGCCAAGAGATGAACCCTTACATTGACGATTATGCAATAGTGAGGGTCCGTCGGGCACGGTCCCATGAAGCTCTAGGGTGGATTTAAATGTCTGTGACGAGTTCTCACTAATTTATGGTACAGAGGGGGGCGTAAGCTGGGCTTTCTTTTTTCGACATTTTTCATATTCTCCTACTTTACTTTTTCTTTTCCGGTGCTTTGTAGCGCACTTACTGCCCGGTCTTGGAAAAAAGAGGTAGCTAAAGAAGAAGAAGAAGATATATAGATATATATATATATATATATATATATATTATATTTAATATAAATATATAGTATATATATATATATATATATATATATAATATATATATATATATATATATATATATATATATATTATATATATATATATATATATATATAATATTATATAGATTTGTAAAACGTATTTATCATTTAATTTTAATAATAAAACGTAATTATCATTTTAATTTATTATTAGGAACGAAATTTCGTACCTAAGAAAATAATTAATAACTAAACACAATCCGAAATGAGTTCATACAATTGTTAATAAAAAATTTAAAAAATAGAAAGAATCTGAGCTTCACACGAAAAAAAGCAATTTTTTGGTCAATGTATACGGCAGTTAAACTTTTTCAGCTTAGAAAAACTTCGCAAGAAAGCGACCATAAAATCACATTATCATATATAATATATATATATATATATATATATATATATATATAGTATATATATTATATATATATATTAATATATATATTATATATATATATATTATATAATATATAATATATTTATATATATAGGAACCTGTAAGTAAACCACGTTAGGCCGAGAAAGCGCGCAAAGTTGCCGAATGTTGAATTTTTTGGTAATGATTTTTATTTTTACGGTAAAAGAAAAATTAAGAATTGATTTGCTATGAAGAAGAACTTACTTTTTTTTTTTTTGGAGCTTCAAATTGATTTATTTTAAAATCATTATAATATATATATATATATATATATATAATATATATATATATATATATATACATAATAATAATATATATATATTATATATTATATATATAATATATATATATATATATATATATATATATATATATATATATATATATATATATAATATCATAATGGTCAGATTTTTTTAATGCTCACAGTATGTAACTAGAGAACGGCAGCTCATAAAGTTAAAAACAAAATTATATATTTTGAATCAGCGGAAAAATTTTAAGGATGGGATTTCCCTTTTTTTTTTTTTTTTTTTTTCATCGAAAATATTTAAAAATTATTCCCCCATTTAGGGGGCTCGAGCCCCCGAATTACAGAGGGGGGACGAAGTGCCCCCCGGTGTCAACCGAGGGGCGAGAGACCCCGACTCCTTGCCATCTTTGCGGTTTACCCTATGGTAGTTCTTTAGTTAAAAGTTAATACAAAAGGTTCTTTTTGGAAGTAAATTCTATTTCTTTTTTTTTTAACTTAAAGTAATACCATAGGGGTAAACGCAAAGATGGCAGGAGTCGGTCTCTCGGCCTCCCGGTTGACGACGGGGGAGACGGAAAGTCCCCCCCTCTGTCCCCCGGTGGCTCGAGCCGCCCTAAATGGGGTTTGAAATAATTTTTTTTTTTAATTGATCGACCAAAAAAAAACAAATGTTAAATCCCCATCCTTAAAATTTTCCGATGATTCCAAATATATTAATTTGTTTTACTGTAGGAGCTGCCGGTCTCTATTTACATAACTGTAAGCATTAAAAAAATCTGACCATATATATATATATATTATATATATATATATATATATATATATATATATATATATTTAATATATATATATATATATATATATATATATATATATATATATATATATATTATATATATATATATATATATATATATATAGCGTATTGATTTTCATAAAAAAACAAAAAATATCTTTTTAAATTATCGTTAATATTTATTTTAAATTCAGAATCTTAAAATGCATTTCACAGGTTTACCAACTTTACATAGCATAAATTTATTCCGCTACTGGTACTTAAGGTCCTATATATATTATATATATATATATATATATATATATATATATATTATATATATATATATATATATATATATATATATATAGAAATCTATATAGGCCTAGGAACTTTTCCTTTAAAAGGATTTTAACCGATATATATCGAACGAGGGGTTGTAATCGATTTTTTTCGATTATTTCAAGGCAATAGAGCGTGAGGGTTGACAAAAAGTTTTTTTTTTATTAAACTAAAGGAATACCCAAGATTAAATCGCCAAGATGGAATGAGTCAGGGTCTCTCGGCCTACCGGGGACAACGGGGGGACTTCGTCCCTCTGTCCCCACCGTCGGCTCGAGTAGTCCCTAAAAATAAAATAAAAAAGATTCAAAACAAAGATTAACATATAAAAATTAACAAGAAAATAATAAAAGCAACATGTGGCAACTTTTTCTCTTCTTCTATTGAAGTTTAAGTTAACACGTAGTGCATGGTTAGACGATTAGTGTTGAGAGATATTCTATATCTATATTTTTATATACATACTTTTAAAAAAAAGTGCCTATATATATATATATATATATATATATATATATATATATATATATATATATATATATACTATATATATATATATATATATATATATATATATATATAAAATATATATATATATAATATATATAATAGGCACTTCTCCTTTAAAAGGTAGTTACAAAAAATGTCATAATATCGACAATCGCAGAAATCTGCTCGTGCAGCCCAGCAGTGTCACGTGTTAGCTAAAACCCCAATAGAAAGATTGCAAAAGTTTCCACAAGTTTGCTTTTTTTTATCATGTTAATTTTTAATATGTTAATTTTTTTATTCTTTTTTTATATATATTTTTAAGGGGCTCAAGCCGACGGAGGGACAGAGGGGGGGACGAATCCCCCCCGTCGTCCCCCGCTGAGGCCGAGAGACCCTGACTTTTTCAAATCTTTGCTATTTAATATTTGGGATTCCTTTTATAAAAAAAAAAAAAAAAAAAAAACTCATGTTGGCAACCCTTGTCGCTCTATTGCCTTGAAATATCGAAAAAAAATCGATTACATTTTTCGTTCGATATATATCGCGTTAACTTACCCTTAAAGGAGAGTTTCATATATATATATATAATAATATATATATACTATAAGTATAATATATATATATATATATATATAATAAAGGTAGATAGTTCATATATATATATATAATATATATATATATATATATTGCCAGTTTGCTATAATTTTTTTTGTTTGTTGGCGACTTTTTTTTCCTATAATATCAAAAAATTGAAATCTTTAACTAGTTGATAGTTTAAGTTTGCTTAGGTTAAGCATGGTTAATTAAGTTTAATTTAAGTTTATTTAATTAAGTTAATTAAATTAATTAATTTATTTAATTAACTTAAGTTAATTAAGTTTAATTTAAGTTTACTTAAATAAATAATTGTACTTGTTTTTTAATATTTATTGTTTTAATAGTTCTTTTACTGCATAAGTAAAATGCCGCCTGATATTAAAACGGAGCCTAATTTTTTCCTTATAACGCCCCTAATCAGGTTAGAATAAGTTTTGTTTATTCTGTTAAATAAAATTCACTGCCTTTGCATTATTTTTAATCTTGTAATTTTCCATTGACATTTAATTTTGGTTTTAAAATCCATAAATTAGTTTAAAAAAAACGCACAACCTCTATAACATTTCTTTATTAGCGAGAAAATAATTAATAACAACCACATCCACAATTCGTAATAAATCATACAATATTTAATAATATAAAAAAAAAGAGTAAAGCATCAAGCATAAGGAGCTTCACACCACACCCTAAGTAATTTTAGTCAATTAATTATACGCAAATGTTTTAAACTTTTTCAGTATATATTATATTATATGATATATATATATATATATATATAATAATAATATATAATATAAATATATATATATATATAATATATATATATATATATATATATATATATATATATATATATATATTATATATATATATATATATATAATTATATAATATATATATATATATAATATATATATATATATATATATATATATATAATATATATATATATATATATAATTATATATATTGTATATATTATAATATATATATATATATATATATTATATAATATATATATATAGATATATATATAATTATATATATATATATATATATATATATATATATATATATATATATGATATATATATTCTATATATATATATATATATATATATATACTATATATATATATTATTATATATATATATATATATATATATATATATATTATTATATATAATATATATAATAATATATATATAATATATATGTTATATATATAGATTATATATATAATATATAATATATATATTATATATATATATATATATATAATATATATATATATATAATATATTTATATATATAGGAACTCCCCTTTAAAGGGCTAGTTAACCGATATATATCGAATGAACAATGTAATCGATTTTTTTTTCGATATATTTCAAGGCCAAAAAGGTTAAAAGAGGATTTTTTTGAGGTTTTATTTTTTTTTTTTTTTATAAAGGAAACCCAAGATTAAATAGCAAAGATTTGAAAGAGTCAGGGTCTCTCGGCCTCAAGGGGGACACGACTGGGGGTACTTCGTCCCCCCCTCTTGTCCCTCCGTCGGCTCGAGCCCCTTAATAAAGAATAAAAAGAAAATTATAAAAAAATTAACATATAAAAATTTAACATGATTAAAAAAAGCAAACTTGTGGAAACTCTCGGGATGTTTCTATTGGTGGTTTAGCTAACACGTCACCACTGCAGGAAGCACCACAATTGTGGGGAAGCATGAGCAGTCAGCCAATTTCTGCGACGTTGAATTTTTTTTAACAATATGTTTTATTTTCATTTATCTATCTATTATTATTAATTTTGACAATATATTTTAACTTAAATTATTAATTTTATATCAAATTTATTATTTTTCAATTTACTTTTTAATTATTATTTAAATTAGCAGCTTCTTAATAAATTTTTAATGAAAATAAATTATTAAGGACACAGAATAGTTAAACACTCTAAAAAATGTCCTACTAAATACTGTTGACGCATGCGCTAACAAAAAACACTGTAGGTTCGCATAGGGTTCGGAGATATTTCAGATCATGTCTTTTTATCTAACTTCCTTTTAAAGGAGTAGTGCCCTATATATATATATAAATATATATATATATATATATATATATATATATATAATATATATATATATATTATATATATATTATTTACTTTACTTTACTTGCCTTTAATATAGTTTTCTTTCTTCTAAAAAAGTAGCAAAATTTAAATTTTATAGCCTATCTGGCAACAGTCAAATTATTTCAAGCAGGTGTCGCGGTAAAAGTAAACTATTTTGTTATATATATATATATAGATTATATATAATATATATATATATATATATATTATATATAATATATATATATATATATATATATTATATAATATATAGTATATGTGTGTTGTGTGTGTGGTGTAGGATATATAGGCCCTGCTATGTTTTAAAGACTCCGTCAGTTTTAAATTTTTTTTTGTTTTTTTTTAACATATTGCTAGTATATGATACTAACAATGAATCTAAGTGGTGACGGACTGATCCAAAAAGTTTCGAAATATTTTAAATAATAATTTAAAAAATCACATTTATATCAAATAAATTTTAAAAATGAAATATCTCGAAAAGTACGGACACTTACAAAAAAACCAATACATATTTGAAATCAACGTGTAAAGCCTATTACAAAAATGTAAAAAAAAAAAAATATATATATTTTTTCATAAATGAAATATCTCGAAAAGTACGACACTTACAGAAAAAACCAATTACATATTTGGAATCAGCGGTAAATTTTATTCAAAAATGCATTAAAATAATAATAATAATAAAATTTTTTTTTTAAATAAATAAAAAATTGGGGGCTCGAGCAGACTGGGGACAGAGGGGGGACGTTTTCCATACCCCGTGGAAGGGGGGGAGGAACCCCCGCGACACACAAATTAGGCTCAAAGTGAGCTTGGAGCTTCCGAGACCCTCCCCGAAGGGTGGAAATAGTCCTACCCTGCGTTCCCCTGGAATTCTCGAGAGACCCCGACTTCCTGCCATCTTTGCGGTTTACCCTTGGGTATTCCTTTAGTTAAAAAAAATAAAAAATAAAACTGACGGAGTCGTAAAGCGTAACTGGTCCTATATATTTTTGAATCACGTCCGTCACCCCTTAAATTGACTGTTAGGATCTTATACTAGAAATATATATATATAAAAAAAAAAAAATAAATAAAAACTGACGGAGTCGTAAAACATAACTGTTAAACTTCACTGGGTAACCTATCCATTTGACAAATACTATTATTTTTACCTCTTCCCTTTACGATCCTAATATTTTCTATTTATTACTCGTGACCCTCTAGGGCTCAAATCGTTATTTTCGTATTTCTTGTTTATAGAATCCTCCTTTTATTTTTTCACCAATCTAAATCCTCAAGATAGATAATTTTAACCTTGTCTCTAGGGAATTACTCTGATGGTATCTACGGTTAAAAATTCTCTTCGACCATCGCTTCATTACCCTTTTCTGAATTTTCATAAGTCTGGATACTCTCACCATAATCTTCTACTTTAACACCGTGTTATCTTTTATTTTCCCATTAATTAAGTTGATAGGTACAGCTGGTTTTGTCTTCACCATCTCTATAAGGGTATTCTTAAGTGTTCTATGATAAGACCGATTATAGGAGTAAGCCAGGTCTTGTAGTATATCGAAATAATTTAAATGTATTCATCTTCGTCAAATATCTATGCATTCTTTCTTTTATAGTTCTCTTTGTACTCTTTAAACTATTGCGGCTTTATAACTGGAAAATGTGTTTGTTAAGTACCCTATATCACACTCTGTAACTATTTCTGGAAACTCTTTGCCTAAAAAATTCTTTTGTACCCTTATCTGTTCCATTATCATTTGAGGATAATTACCATTTCATCTCATAATTTTTTGACTTGCTGTAGCAACAGTCTTTTATTTTTTATCTTTAAAACCTTAACCCTAAGTATCTGGAATATACATCTATCCACAAAAAGAATATATTGATACCCATCATTGTAAGATTTATATTTTATCATATCTGCCAAATCTAGCTGCCATATGTTATCTAAATGCATGCCTATTAGTTTTCCGTCGGGAAATTTTTTTCGTATAGGGTTATGTACGGTAAAAAGCATCCGGGTCAACCTTTAAAATATTTATTTCAATTCTTTTTATTAATTTGAGGAAACTTTGATTGCAAACCTATGAAAAACCACCGAAACTGTATGGCTGTTTCACATCAAAGTATTATTTATCGACCGTTTCTTAGCCTCCATGATTCACAATGACATTAACAATAAAAAAATATATTCATTTATACTGAAAGGTGATAAAAAAACAAAAATGTATATATGAAAGTATTTTATTTTTGATAAAAAAATAATATTTAATAACTTTTAACTATTTTTAAATTACAAGTCTAAAAACATAGCAGGTGTATACAGGAAGATAACATAGGTTGAAGTGACAAATTTTTAAATTACAAAATAATACAATCATATAAAAATTACAATAATAATAAGAAACTAAATCCATTTTGAAGCGTATGTTATGGTTTTTCCTATTCTTGCCCCCATCACCGTGTGAACGCCGCGATAATAGCTAAACTCTACATTAATCAGATTTAATCTATCCGATGAGCAACTCTGACAAGAAAGCCTACCACACAGGACACTCGAAGAGAGCGTCAAAGGTCATAAAGAGACAAGCACGGCCAATATTATCCAGATCCGCTAATCTTTTGTTATTCGGATTTAAAGTTTACCTCCGGTAAATTAAAGTCTGAAGTTCTTGTTGAATCAGCTGTGTTCCCTGATCCTGCGTACAGGAGCCAGTATCTTCTTCCCACTCCCAACGACGACCACGAGAATCGGCTATCAATGTCAAAACAACTATCCGACGTAAAAAACCACGGCTAGTTGTTTCTGGCCAGATCAATAATGATCCCCGACCAGAGATTCAATTCCATGTAATCTCGGATCTTTTAAAATATTACGATAATAAGCGCTAACACAGTTTATCTTACTCCTACACATTTGGATAAGCTTTCCTCGCCAGTACATGTCTAAAAATTATCATTCTCTTTTCACATCCAACTCTAGTATCTGTTCTATAGACATGAATGCCTCCTTCAGGTGAATTTAATAAAACTTTTAGATCTACAAATTTTTGTATAGCGAGCATTTATTCCATATAGGATTCTTCTTTCATGAATGTTAACATCAGAATTCTTATCTGATTTTTGATGCAGTTCCTTCCTCGTAATTATTTATGCTGAGTTCAACTTAGCGGATCATTATAACTCAAAGGCTACTGTTGAAAGCCAGCACGGGTTTAGAGTAAGGTTTATTACCCGCTTCTGTTGAAGTTGAGGGTTCATGAGGTTGTTCGAATGTTTGTTGTTTGTTGCGATGTTGTTGTTGCTCGTTGTTGTTGTTGTTGTTGTGTTGTTGTTGTTGTGTTGTGGTTGCTGTGGACACTGCCATGTTGTGGTGTTGTTGTTATGCTGGAGTCTGTTGTTGTTTGTTGTTGTTGCTGTTTGTTGTTGTTGATGTTGTTGTGTTGATTGTAATTGTTCGTTGTTGTTGTTGTTGTTGGCTTTGTTGCTTGTTGTTTGTTGTTTGTTTGTAGTTGTTGTTGTCTGTTGTTGTTTTGTGTTGTTGTTGTTTGTTGTTATTGTTCGTATGTATAGTTGTTGTTGTTGTAGAGGATAAGGTACCTGTGTTATATTTCAATCTTCTCATAATCTCTGTAGGGTAAAACCAACTACCCTTCATATCATCATGTGAGGAAGCCACTTTGAGTTAATCAAAGGGGATAATAACCAGAAAAAAAAGAGTAAAGAATAGGAACACACCTCACGCCGCCTTTCTGTAATAGCTTCTTTATATTTTTAAGTATTCTTACGTTACCAGCCAAAGAAATTTTTTTGAATAATGTTCTATGGACGACGCTTAGCTTTAACCTGCTGAGAGTCTGTTTAAAGGAACATTTCCTTTTATAAGATTTAGGCATTCTTCTGAACAACATATGTGTATAAAATTTGCCATCCTCTTCACAGATCAGTTTACGTTTTTCAGAAAGCTTCATTGTTCATTTATTAAATTTTCTCATAACTAGTTAAAATACCATATCTCATTCATGTACTCATTATTCAGGATATAGTATACTGCTCTCAATCTCGTTAGGTAAGATATTTGTACGAAGTAACACTCTATGCGTGTTCTAAGGGTGAACTTCACAGAGTAAATAACTCGTAGAGTGAATAGATGTAACTTCTGAATTAAAAAAATATACTTTATATATAAAAGGGACTCTTTACTGATTGATAAGTAGGGAACAATATTGAGGCACGTTACCACAACATTGGAACACTGACTCATATCCCTTCTTATGATCCAGAACAAGATTAAAATACTTGTGTTCTTAGTATAAGACACATCCCTCATATGATACATTATTCTGATATGAAAGATATACGCCTATTATACAAAAATAAATTACTGTGATGTTTAAAATGTATTATATGTAGAGTAATATTATGATGAAATTGATTTCTGCTAATAATGACTCATTCAATTTAATGACCATCAAATCATACAAGGATATTATAAGTTATTAATGCAAAAAGAGAAAAATTTGCTAGTAAATACTGACGAACATTTACCTCTTTCACTCCTTTGTGCAAAAAAGGTGAGGATTACATCTATATGTAATTTTAAACTTTTGTTTTGGTAAACACTGTAGCCCTACCATATGATGATTATAAACATAGTAGCTCAGTTCGAATAAGCTACCACCGGGGACGCTGCTTTTAAAATGTTAAAGCACTTACAATGAAAATGCTTCCGAACCACATCATAGTAGAAGAACCTAGACAAACAAAAGACAATGATAGCAGGAGCCGCAGAACATAAAGTTTTAGGCCCAAACAGTACCCAAGTGCTAGATTGACACGAAACTGGCTCAAACAAACAAGAAATAAGAGTACAAGGTTGTATTTATGTTAGTAAAATATGGTTTCACGTATCTGCAGATAAAAATTGCAAACAAATAGCAACATAGAGGAATGGGATGAGAGAGAGAAGGGAGGCACCATACCTTGAATCGCAGTATCCACAATTTACTAGATTCAAACTGGAGTGTTAGGGGCCGATAAAAAAAACAAAACGATGAGTTTACTCAAAAAATATGACTTGACATGTTCATACTTGAGATCAAGGAAATAGGTGCAAGTAAAGTATCGAGAGAACAATAGAATCGTAGGTTGGGAAGGAAGAGAAGATAGTACAATTAGATGTCAACTGGACTTACTGATTGAATAGTTTTAGTGGTCAATTAAACCACAACATATTTTTACTAAAAGATATATGATCAGAAAATGCGAATAGGAATCAATGATCTAGCCGAGAGGTAGTAGGAGAATGAACCGATGTGTGGTGTGGCCCAGGACAAGATCTTACTGGGAATTTACTTGCACTAACTGCTTCTAAGTGGGTACTGTGAGTAAAATCATAAACAATTTTTAAGTACAAAAATTAAAGATTTGAAATCAATAGATCAATAGAAGCGATAGTGAAGTTCACATCAGCAGTACAATGGCCACATTGCGGGATTAGGAGATGGGGTCCAAGGGCATTGCCGTGAGCGCCCTGAGTTTGATGATCAAATTTACGTGAGTTTATAGGGAGTTATGTAAAAAAGGGATAACAAATTTTGTATAGAATACAAAAAAGAGGTATTGGACTTGAATCAATAGCTATCGCAACTAGATTTCAAATGTTAGACAACTTAGATCAATAGATCAATATAATCATCGGCCTAGTACTTGCAGAGAAAGGACCGGGAGATGGGGTGAGAGGAGACAGAGGATGGTGGGTTGAGATGATGGTTATGATTGTAACTGACTTTACTGATTGGAGGGTATGGAGTACAAAGAGACGTAAATTTTTACTGGAATATAAACATAAAAAGCGGTAAATTTTTTGTTAGATAAAAACAAAAAATAATTAAAAAAATAAATAAAAAATAATAAATTGGGAAAAAAAAATTAAGTATATGCAAACCAAAAATACCAATAACGATAAAACTAAAATAAAAAAAAAATAAAAAATTGTATATAAAAAGCAAAACAGAAACCACGTCACTCCCTTCATTCGCGTCCGGATCACGCTTGCAGACAGCTCGTGGCCCAAAACGCAAGCCCGCGCACGCACCGTCCCCGCCCTCGGACCGCGCCCACACAGAGCCAACTGTGGGCCGCCGTCGCAAAGCTGCCACGGAAATTTCGCGTCGAATCTACGCCGAGGAGGCGCAGACTAGGGGACGCGCGATCACTCCGTACGGACACACGGCGCTGCCTGACACAAACCCGCATCGTCATGAGGAGGAGCCAAATAAAACCTATCATAGTCGAGATCTATATCCTTATAAACCTATATCTTTAACACCTAGCTATTGTAACTTAATACCCCTAATAAACAAAAATACATATTACATCTATCCCAGCATCCGAGTGACACGCTGCTTACCTCAGAACAACCTACATATAGATATACTGACTCCCACATTGGGCTCCGCCTTTCTTTCTATACACCTTATCCAAAATTTACAGCCATAAATCTCACACGGAACCCAAATAATAAACTACGTCAATACCAAAACGAGTCTTCTCCGAATGGGAAACTATTAGTCCTAATCATATTAGCACCCGCCCCGGATGCCCAAGAGCCGCCCCCAGACGTAACACCGGTGTAGAGCGCAATATTTTATAGCGTTCGCTCTCGGGAGCCACCTAATTAACACTTTACCGCATTTAGAACAAACGTGGTTCAAGTACCGAGAACATTAACACAGACAAGTGAGAACAATATTTCCAAATTTCCACAGAACCGAGCTAACTCTAATACTACTCTCTGAGAAAACCACAAAAAACGAATCACAAGGATCAGCGACGTAACAAACAATAGTCCTGATAAACATATATAAAAGCTACCCATATAAAACTACCTAATGCACTAGGTCTAAGGATAAGCTCAGACTTAACCCGTAAAGAAAGCAAAATAAAAGTATTAATATAATGACCGGCTATAAAATAACTATAGAAGTAGTTATATGGATAGTATCAACTAAGAATACTATACATAACTATAATATAAAAACTATAATAATTATATATATATAATATGAGATATATATATCATTTAAAAAATATATAATATACATATATATATTAGGCCAAAATACCTAATAACCATAATAATATAAGCTATATATATAATATAAGCATATAAATAGTATAGTATATAGTATATATATAAAAATACCAGAATAATTAATAAAAACCATATACTATATAAACTAGCTAGCTAAATAAGAACATATATATATATATAATAGAACTAATAATATAATAATAAGAAACACTAATAAAATAATGTTATAATTATAAAATATAGCCATATACAGAACACTTCGAAATCTTATCACACAAAAATGAGCTGGTATCGCCATAAACTCATATGTAAAAGATTGCCACAATAAAATTATAAGATGCTTGCTCATATAGCAGTTTATAATACCAAAATCGAGGAATGTTAGAAAACATATCATGCCCAAAGGCAAAAACATGAGAACAAAACCTCATTTTTCAACAAGAGAAGAGAAGATGAGCGAATGAACGAGAAAATGTCAGATGTAAGTGAGGATCGGATAGACGGATTATATCAAATTAGGAAAGCGAGCAATGCGGATGTCATGTTACCACTACAACACCAAAAATACTAAATATTATAAACTATAAGAAATAGTACTACTACATATAAAAATAATTAAAAAAATGAGTATAAATATATATATACTAAGTTAAAATATATCATAATAGATATACGCAAATATAAATACAAAAAAATAAATATCAATAATATAAACTAGTTATTT
Organism: Trachelipus rathkii; assembly: GCA_015478945.1. NCBI lineage: Eukaryota > Metazoa > Arthropoda > Malacostraca > Isopoda > Trachelipodidae > Trachelipus > Trachelipus rathkii. The sequence goes on along the minus strand of JABUQX010120334.1, from coordinate 29,265 downwards.
ATTAAGTATATATATAAATGATAAAAAATATATAACTAAATAAATATTAATATATTATATCTATATATATATATCACCAGAAAACTATGTATATATAGTAGTAATAGTCACAACCTATATACACCGACGAATTATAATGAACTAATAGAAACACTATGCTATATACATAGAGAGAGAGAAATTTCAAAAATAATACTGAAAATTGATACAGGATTATTAAAATAATTATAAATATAATAATTAAATATTATGAAGTATCGAAAACATAATATACTAAATTTAAAACTAAGTCCTGATGTGGACTAAATACAAACAAAAATTTTATACAATAATTTTTAAAAAACAATAAATAAAAATGTATGTTTTCAACATTCTACAAAAAATGTAATGCATATAAGGAAAACAAACAGATAATTATATATGTACAAGTATTATGAGAATAAAAAATTAAAAAGCCAAACACCCGTAGGTAAAAAATTAACAATATTTTACCTTTGTCATAAATACATTTTTAATATGAAAAAAAAAATCACCAATTAAGATAACAAAGCTATATATATATATACAATGATTTGGAGTATATATAATAAATAATAATATTGAATATAATAACATACAAAAAATCAATATACACTACCTATAAGTATAGAATAATATATAGCCCAACCAAAAAGAAACAAAACAAATCTCTTAATTAACCTACTTAATAATAATATATATATATAATATATAATATAATATATATAGAATATAATATATAAAAATATATAAATAATAATATTATGATATATATAATATATATATATATGAATAAATATAAAAAATAATATATATTAAATATATATATATATATAAAAATATAATAATAATATATATATATATATAATAATATAATAATAATAATAATATAATAATATATATAAAATATATAGTAAAAATAATATATAATAAGATAAGATAATGATATATATATGAATATATATATATATATGTAATATAATACTAGTAATGAAAAAAGATTAATATATTAATATATATACAGATTTCACTTCCCCCATTGAGGTATAAAATGAGAAAGATCAGTAAGACAATTAATTTTAATTGTTAAAATTCACTTATGGAAATAAGAAATAAAGAAACAACACTATACAATAGTTGATTAAAACGTCGCAGCCTTTTCGGCTGCAGTACTACGAGACACATTCCATGAGCAGAGACAATGAGATATTATACAAAAATTAGATATATTACAATTTTAGCTAACTATTATGTAATATTGGGACTCCTTGGTAAACTGATTTTCTATTGAGAGAGTGAGAGATATAGAAATACTTTATATTACCCAAAATGTAATAACATTTTTAGAGAATTATGTATTAGTAAACATGAAAGAATGTTGCTATCAAGAGAACAATTAAACGACTTTCAACTTCAGACATACAAAAATTCACATGATATAGTAAGAGATAAATGCGCAAATTATGGTCAAAGATCTTGATGGAACTGGTTATGCTAGTCTTAGTTGTTTCCTGCACACTTTTTAAAACTTGCTAGAGTGAAAAGGATGGGACATTGACAAACGGGCAATAGACGATATATTATTTTAGTTCACAGCATGTCGCACAATAGGTAGGACATTATTAAGAAATCACCCAAGGCCAATAGCTTAAGCATTTAAAATAAATATTCAAGAAGATAATAGGTTCCTGAGCACCAGCTTATTCATTCAGGTACTCAAACAAGATGGAATACAGCAAACTTACCAACATCCTTGAGCGCATCTATAAACCGTAAGATAGACTTAGTTGCAAGAAGCATTTCTATCTGAATGCCAAGAAAGTTTGCCATCTGAGTTGATGGTAAATAAAATGGGATCTGATTGGCCAAAATAATCTATTGCTATACCTAAAAAATAATATTCACCACAATATGCACAGACAGTCTAAAGACATTAGCAAAAATAAAAATGTCGGATTTAGAACATAAATATACAGATATATTCCTGAACAAGAATACAGGGAGAACAAACACAAAGGAACATATGTATCATCAAGTCGTCCAAAGATCCAAAGTTTTTTGGATTGGGAAACACTTTGCAGGTACTAAAACTGTCTTTGTGTGATCGATTTCAAAAGTATCTCAAAGACAGCAACCTGTTCTTGGCTACTTTTCTGGATCCTCGGTACAAAGACAAGTTTTTAAGCTTCAGCAACTTTCTTTCAAGCATTACACAAATCACTACAGACAATATCAGTGAGCTAAAACAAACAAAGGAAATATTTAGACTACAACAATCTGCTGAAGCTGAACTGATACTTATAGATGAATCATTTACCAGTGAGTTAGATGTTGACAATCCAGTTGGCCTTGGAATCAATGATGAAATTGAGGACCCGAATTTTGATTTTAATAAATGTTCCACTGAAATAATTGAACAGAACCATATAGGTGAAGAAAGAGTAACTACTAATGATAAAAAAATCACCAGGATCAGCTTCCAAACGTAATAAAACTAGGAAATCTTCGCAGAAAAGCTTTAATGATGCTCTACAAAAGGAAGTACAAAAATATTTATCCCTCGAGTTGATTGATAGAGAGACATGCCCAATGGTATGGTGGCAAAAATATAAAGAAGTGTTCCAAAATTTGAATTTAATGGCTTTAAAATATCTTTCTTGACATTCATCATCTGTGGAGAGTGAAAGATTATTCAACATTAGTGGCAATGTTTATATTCCACACCGCAATCGTCTCACACCGGAGCATGGTGAAATGTTAATGTTTTTAAATTTTAATCTTAGAATTTTTGATTTTAAGTATTAGGTTACTAGTACTTTTCTAATCATAGTGTGGAGTGCTTTTCTTTAAAGTAAAGTTTCTATGATAAAAGAACTCGTCATTTCATTAGATGCGAATTGGGAAATATATTTTATATGCGAACTTGAATAAGGTTGTCTAACAAATTGTTATCTCTCCTCAAAGTAAACATGTATTTTTCTTTAAGTTTATAAATGGAAAATGAGCCATAGTCTCGTGAAAATCACAATATAAACAAATTAATATGATATGGTGTTTATGCTGAAATTCCAGCATTGGTATTGGCAGTAGCATCACTGAGAATATTGGTATTGGTATTGGCCAACGATTCAGTTCTGGCACATCACTACTAATTACTACTACAAATACTAATTTTGTAATTTTCTTTCAATGTGTTAAATATTTTAGTACATATCACTTGTGAAGCTCAAAAAGTAGAATATTTCCAAATGAGTTTAAATAATTCGTTGGTCTTGATAATTAGAAAGAACTCCAAGACCTTGCGAGTTATATGGATCCTTTAATTTTGTGTTTTATATATTTTTTCTTTCATATTTTGTTAGTAAACAATACTAATTAATAAATTAAAATGTTGATAAGAAATTAAAACCATAAAAAAGTTGGTTTTGAATTTCGACATTGCTGAGAACAAATTTCAAAAAAATAAAAAAACTACTTCGTGCATTTTGTAGGTAATGAACCCATATATTCATATTTCGAGTTTGAAGTTATTTCGAAAAAAAAATTGCAGGAGTTGAAGATAAAAAAAATATGAAAAACATAGGTTCTAAAAAATGAAAATTCTTAATCAATGACTACAGACACAGAAAAACACCCGAAAACGACGTCTTAGAGGTCAGAAAAAGTTTCAGTTTGCTTTAATTCCGATCAAATTAAGAATTTTATGTCCATTTTTAGGCGGGGGCTAAAATGGGGGGCTGAAAACTCCAATATTAAACCTTTGAAGGGTTCTCCTTCCTGGTTCATATCTTTTACAAAATTTTCCATGAGACCCAACTTTATATGATGGAGTGAAAGAAGAACATCTTCTGGGTTCACGAGAAACTTGGCAAAGATATTTTCCTAGCTGGAGTCAAGATTTCTTGCATGCCAGTTTGCTTCAATGTAATGTGCTTTCCTGTCTCTACTGCCCCACACATATAAAAGCAGCAGTACTTAGTGTACTCCTGTTGCAATCTTAAGAGCACAGAGATGACTTTGAGATCGCCACAGATTTTCCACTTGTGTTCATCATAATTGATTGAGTCGAGGAGGGCATTCATGTTTGCAAAAGTTTCCTTCATGTGAACTGCATGACCATCAGCAATAGAAGGAAGATGGTTACCGTTGTGTAGAAATACAGCTTTCAAACTAAGTTTGGAGGAATCAATGGATAGCCTCTATTCAATTGGATCATGGTTCAAATTCAAACATTTCATCAAGCCATTAACGTCGCAGCAAGCAACCAGATTGCTTTTCCTCTCAAAAACTGGAAGCAGATCCTTCTGACGTTCTCTGTACTGTGAGACCCTGACATCACGTTGGAGAAGATCTCAATGCTGTAGTCTTGACCCTAGAAGTACTGCCTTATCTTTTGATAAGTCAAGGTGGTCTCGAATGAGATCACTTAATTCTGTTTGACTCTGTCGGTGCTGTGTATCATCGTTTACCTCAAAATCTGGGTTATGGGATGTGGAGGGCTTGTTGGGTTCTTATTTTTCCACACTGCTTTCATTTTCTACTTCAAACTCATAATGTTGATGTGAAGTAGGAACTGGTAGGCTATCTGAAAGTCAAATAGCAAATGGAAGATTCGGGTATTCAACTGTTTACCTTTTCTTCCTTGACAATCCTGCATGGTGTAGTGAAGCAGAAGCAGTAGTCTGGTTTGCATGGTTTTCAGGCTCCCGCCAAACCATAGGCAAAGCAAAACCAACAAATCGTTTTTTTTTATTTTCAACCATTCTCGTAGCATAACTGAACAAGAGATTCAATATATATGGGGAGCCTTTGACTTATCCTGGTTCCCTACCATCATATAAAAATAATGCTGATAGTCAGTCTTCACAAGAGGCGTCAGATTGCGTTTCTGTGAGGAGTTTTATTTCACCACATAGGTAACAAATATTATTCACCATATTTAAACATTTTTGTATTTTGATATAACTAAATTTTACACTTCAAAAGCACTCCAAAACCAAAATTCTAAATAAATAAAAATAAACAGTATGAAGCTCATAGTCACATTAACAGTATGTTCAACAATAAAACATCTGGGACTTTCTGTTATGTCGAAAGAATATGTAAAAAACATCCGGTTGACAGTATGTGCAAACTAGTAAAAAATAACAGTTCTGGTATCTCCAAAGCAAGCTAATCAATCATTTATGCAATTTAGATTCAGCAGCTGGAAATGCATAAATTGAATTTTGAAATAGCAGAAGCGTTCATTCTAAGTAATTATATACCGTCATAATATATATATATATATATATAAATTATATATACTATAATATATATATAATAAATATATATATATATGATATATAATATATATATATATATATAATATAATATATATATATATTAATATATATTATATATAATATATAATTCTATTCTTCTCACCAGGACTCCTGTAACGTGAACGCTTGTCAATGCTTGGCAGAAACCCCTCTACCACTTCTGTCCACATAATACCTGATTTTCCAGCTCTCCATCCCACTTCCTCTTCTCTCAATAACCTCACGTTTTCACTCCATCTGGTTCTTGGTTGACCTACACTGCGTCTTCCATCTGGCCCCTCTTGTACGTCCTCTTCGGGTACTATCCTCATTCATCCTCATCATACATCCGAAGCATACTCCACACAAGTTCAATAAAACCCAGTATCTCTCCACCCCAGCTCCTTTCTTATATCATAAATTCTCATTCTATCCCTCCTCGTTTAACTCCCTTTATGGATCTTAACCCCTCATTTCACACGCTAAATTCCTACTCTAGTTTTGTATTAAAGCCATGCTTCGCAAACATACTTGATAGTTAGAATAACACGTATATTACTACTTTCACCTTTCGAGGGACATGTCTCTATTAACGTAAAATCTTTAATTATTATTAAAACTCTATTCCTATTCCATCTATGTTAATAACATTTCCCGTCCCGAAACAAACTCCAAGGTTTTTAAACTGATCAACCTGCTTCAATTCCTTATCCCTCACTCTAATATTCACTTCCTCCTCCTCTTACTTATCAACATCACCTCGGTCTTTTCTTCATTTATCCTCATTCCTCTCTCCCTCAATCCTTATCCCACACTGCAATAAATCTCTGCAGAGTCTCTCTTGATTCCGCCACCAACGCAAGGTCATATCCAAAGACAGTTTCCTCCACTCGTCTCTGGACCATTCTTCCACAATAATCCATGAACGGGATACGTGCAATTCCAAGTCGGAGGCGGATCGGATCGAAAATTCTTGTGCAAGTGGAGTCGAGTCGAGTCGGAGCGGAGTCCGAAATTCTTGAAGGGAGTCGGAGCGAGTCGGAGTCGAAAAATTCTGTGATACTTATTATATATATTATTATTATTATTATATTATTATTATTATTATTATATAATGATATTATTATTTATTATATTATTATATTATTATTTGAAACAAAAGTATTAAACTGTTATGTAAATGGCTGTTAGAATAAAACTGAAATATAATTTTTGTCCTGTGTTGCGCTGCGCCTGCATCTTTATGTCTACTATTGATGTAGCGGATGTATTTTTGACTATCCGCGGGATGCGGATAGAAAAATCACAGCGCGGATTGATATTAGGATTTTAGATCTTACCACAGTAACTTCATAATATATTGTATATATAGATATATAATATATATATATAAATATATATATATAGTTATTATTATAGATATATATATATAATATATAAAATATATATATATATATATATATATTATGTAGTGACGGCTTTAAATTGAAATATTTATGGGAGAAAAGAAGTGAAGTTTTATCTGTGAGGACAGTGAAGATTTCCTCGCATGTTATAGGCGCAGAGCAGCAACCTTGTCCTTTCCTTTTGCTTGTATACTCTTGGACCAGTTTAGATCTTATGCGCCTATAGAAAGGCAAGATCTCTGAGACTCGGGTGAACGAGTTTTGAAGCCTAATAAAGAAGATGCTAGTTCTACTGAAAGGGCGAAAAACCCTACCTGAGAGTATAAACCAGAGGACTGGCATCGGAAACAATGCGAAAAGAAATGTTTCTAAAAATGCTCATAGCGTTAAGATTTCAGGCATAAAGAAGAGTTGGACCAAACGACAGGGCAAAGCCCTCTGGAGTTGTTTATATAATATTATTATATATATATATATATATATTAAATATAACTATATATATATATATATATATATATTATATATATAATATATATACATAATTATATATATATAATATAATATATATATATATATATATATATATATATATAATATAATAAATATAATAATATATATATATAATATATATATATGGCCATGCCAGAAGCATGATGCATGTACACTAAAAAATTATAAACAGCTACAGGAAAAAAAATAACATTATTTAAAAAAAAAATTTCATCGACAAACTTAAAAAAAAAGTATTTTATTCTATATTATTAATACCACCTTATATACTATTATAATTAGATCGAGGCAAGCTTCGTGAGTAATGACCTTGAATCCGTTTCACTCCGAGACAAAGTGCCAAATAGTATTTTAAGTTTTACGCTTTTCAGAAGATTTTTCTTTTATATCCTTTTTAGGGTCTCAAGCGACGGAGGGACAAGGGACGAATCCCCGTCGTCCCCGTAGCGAGAACACCCCAACTTCTTGCTATCATCTTGTTTACCCGTGGGATGCTTAGTTAACAAAAGAAAATAATTCAACATTTGGCACTTTGCGCGCTCCCTCGGAGTGCGAGCTTCTTCGAATTCTCAGAAACGGTAATATCATACAAGTTTTTCAACATTTATAACTATTTTAAATTTGTCAAAAAGCGTTATTTTTTTATTAAATCATTGTAAAAGTTCTCCGATTAATAAAATGTATTATTTCCTGCAGTACCTGTTATGGTTTTTTGTTACGTGCATGTCTTCTGTGAGTGACCTATATATATATTATATATAATAATATAATATAATTATATTATATAATATATTAAATTATATGATTATATTATATATATATATAATATATACTATATATATATATATAGATATTATATATATATGATATATAATATATTATATAATAATATATAACCTGTGTACCAGATTTCAGATATACCAATTCTTTTGCACCCCACCAATCTCTTTTTCCAGCCTCAACCCATTTGAAAAAAAATTATTAGGATAATACTTGAAATTAATAATTCCAAATTATGGTAAAAAAACTAAAGCTTCTGAGCCTTTAAAGGGAGTTTGCTTCTCTTCTTCGTAAATGAGATCTGCACGCTGAAAAGTTGCTCACCAGCTACACTTATTGAAGGCATGCTAATTCCTGGCGACTTCTGCAAGATATTGAAAACTTTTACAATTATCACGCATCAAACCAATGGATCTTTGATCCGATTCAAGAGTTTTCGCTTATAATCTTCGATCAATAAGAGGTCTTGACACCTCTGAAACAAGACTCTCAATCCTCTATAAAGCCCAGAAGACGCTCATGGAATCTGCAATGTTCTCCCTAACAATAGAACTTGGTCGGTTTCGTGCAATCTTTTTCTTTTTATTGGCTTGTGAACTTCTGGCTTAGCAGCTTTCATCACATAGGGATACCAAATAAATTTTAAACCCTTTGGACGAAACACTGGTTAAAGAAATTTGCTTTTTTATCTAGAACCAGAAATACTATTAACAATGCGTAATCGTTGCAGATTTTGAAATCTATTATCTATCTCCAGCATTAGTGTTCCTGTCACCTTTGAAAGTCCCTTATTTAATAGCAGCATTAGCCAGCTTTCATTGTGCAACTAGAGAATCTATCTGCAAACAAGAATTTCTGAGAAAATAGCTTATTACCTCTTCAAACGGTTAAGGAAGTAAACAATTACCTAAAAATGTATACATCACCGTCAAGCCTTTCCACCTTTGTGTTTGTTCGAAGCAATAAGGGAACTGCTTCAGTTAGTTTCTCCATCCTCTCAAGCATGTACCACTACTATTCCAACGAGTGCTGAATCTGCGTTACCAGAAATGAGTAAAAATTTGTTCCATAATTCATAAAGACAATACTACTCACCATCCGCCAAAAATTCATGCGGATGCGAATGCAATGCGGATGCGGGTAGAGAAAAATTAGGCGATGCGGTATCTGCTACACCTCTAGTCAAAAATAATTTACCTATAGCATTTGGAGATTAGATCATTGAATAGTGGTATTTTTTTATTCTCAAAGCAAGCGAAAAAAAATAGTGGAATTCAAAAAATGTTAGTAATTTTGAATTAGACGAAAATTTTTGTTTAAGTGGAGTCGGAGTCGAGTCGGAGTCGAAAATTCCAAAATAGAATTTAAATGAGCGGAGTCGGTCGAGTCGAAAATTTATTTACGGATCCGCACCCTGCATTTTTCCACAATAATCCATGAACGGATAAACAAAATCGGAGAGGAACACTACCCTGTTTCACCCCCGTATCAACTTCAAACCAATCTCCATCGTCATCTGGTCTCACTTTCATAAACTATTCGGATAAGTGCTCTTATTGCTTTTCTTAGTTTCCGTATTCCATACTGTCTCTTCTAAAGTAATCCACAGACCCCTCGTATACGACAAACCTTCTCCAGTCTACAAATGCCAAATACATTTTCTGTTAAATTCCCAACCCTCATATACCATCTTAAAAGCGAATATCAAATCAATAGTTGATCTTTTGGCCTAAAGCCATGTTGCCACTCGCCATTTATCTTACCGCTCTTCAATCTTTTTCAGATAATTCGTTCATATACCTCCCAATCTGAATATCTGCAGGGTGATAAACTCCGTTCGTGAACCCCTCTTGAAAAATTGGGCATATTACTGATATGTCCATCTTTAGTTCTTTTCTCGTCAGCACTATTCATTATCTTCATCCATACCCTTCTCCTCCATATTCTCAAATTTCCGCCGTATTCATATCATTCACCGTGCTTCCCGTTTTTATCCTTCCCAAGCATATCATTTCTTCCCGTGATCTCCACTCGTCCTCCACCAGCCTCCCCATGGTTCATCACTTCATGCATTATCCTCCTCCTCCACATCATTGATATTCCAGCAAATCAACAAAATATTCTCCATCTTTCTCCATCTCTTTCGGGTCGTAACACGTTCCATTCTCATTCTTTATTGCAATGTGGAGTGCTGATGCTCCTTGCCAGTTTTTGCAATAAATATCAATTTCTATACCCGCAAGTCCCTCTCCAAGATTCTCCAATCTTCTCCCATTATTTCCTTTCCATTCTTTTTATTCTCTCTGTTTCATTCACCGTTATAAATGCTTCTCTATCCTCCATTCTTCTTTTCATCCATCTTCTAAAACATTTCATGTTTCTCTTGACTGCTTCTTGCACTCTTCCTGTCCACACTGTTTGTCTTTTCTTTTTTCCATAATTTATGGATATTTTAATCTCAGATACCTCCATCAATGTATCACGGAAAACCTCCCAACCTTCCTCAACATCTACATCCCCCAATCCTCTGTCTTTTTTCCATGTCTCTATCCATTTTCTCTCTGGAATGTGTTTTTACAATCCTGTCTCTCAGTTTCTCAGCCATAAATCTTTCCGTCTGCATCTAAAAGGCTTCGGCTTTTCCATTCTCAATTTACCCACCACCATGGTCTGCATCTCCCAATACGGATGGTTTACTTTTCACATCCTTAAATATTCTTTTGTTGTAATATCAAATCTATCATTGATTTCTCTCCATAGGCCTCCCTTCCGATCGGTTCCATGTCCATTTCTGACTTCTCTAGTTATAGTACGGTTCATATACTCATGTTTTACGACACAAAGTCTATGAGCTATCTCCCGCCAGAATCTTATTCCCAAACTAAACGATCCTATCAACATTCTCTTATTCCTCTGCATCCGTACAACGTATCCATTCATATCCCCCAAAACAATTACATTATCATCGAAACGGGACTCATTTTTGACTCCTGCAATTCTTGATAAATATTCCCTCTCTCCCACTGGTCTGCCTTGCTGCGGAGTGTACACCTATATAAAGTTCAGTTTACTTCGTTTGCCTTTATTGAAACAGACATAATACGAGAAATTTTTTTCTGTTCGATGTTACTACTCTTTGTGACTCTCTTCCTACTATCAGCCCATCCCAATGTCTATTTCTCTCCGCCACTAAATATCAATGGAATTATGATGATAGAACTCTAACTCCCACTCCGGCCCCCAAATTCCCCTTTCGTTTCACAAACTCCCAGCACATCAACCATATATATATATATATAATATAATATATATATATAATATATATATAATAATATATATATTATATAGTAATATATATTATATTATATATAATATATATAATATATATGGCATTCCTCCTTTTATTCTGAGTAGTGAGGATAAGTCAACCCGCACAAGGATAGCGTAAAAACCAGAACCCCAGAAGTTTCTCTGTTAATGCATAATAATGAAAATAATGTAGTGTTTTCTTTAAATAATTAAAGTAGATTAGTAGGTTAGGTATAGTTATTAGTTTAGGCTTAGGTTAGTACCTCAGATCACATACAGTTTCTACAAATTTGCCATATATAAATAATACTAATTATATATATATATAGATATATATATTAATATATATACTATATATAGTATATATATATATATATAATATATATATATAAATAATATATATATATACTATATATGACATTTACGTAAGTGGTGACCCGTGAAATTAGTTAGGTTGAATTTAGCGTAAGTTTTTAGTTAGTTAGTTAGTTAGGTTAGTTAGTAGATTAGTTAGGTTAGTTAGATTAGTTATGTAGCAATAGATTTCTTTTCCTAAAATTATTAAAACAACGAACATTAATTTTATTTCTCTCCTGAGTCAACCACTTATAATACCTAGAATATATATATTACCATATATATATATATAAATAATATATATATATACATCTATAAATATAAATATATAATATATATAAAGATATATATATATATATATAATATATATATAATATATATATATAATAAGTATATAAATAATATTTAAAAATTTCTACTTTTTAAGCTTCACAGAGAAGTTATGTTTATAAGGTCAGTTAGACCGTTTTTAAGGTTTAAAAGCTCGATTTCGGAGATTTTTAACCTGAAATCAAGGGATTTTTTGATTCCTGGAAGAATTTAAATGGTCGGGAGATTATTTTTGATGAATCTAATCGATTTATCGTAATCATTTAACCCCAAATTGACTTTTAAAACGTCTTTCTACGGGATTAATCATTTTATTGAACCAGAAAGGTTCAATAGAATGATTAATGACCTTTGAAAGAGTAAAAAAAAATTAAAAACAAAAACGAAATAAATAAATAAATAAATAAATAAATAGTAAATGTTTAATTAATATTCATTATCGCCGCCCATGGCCCTGCACCGGATGCAATATCACCCCTAACAGCACCGCACCGCAGCGAACCTAGCAACGTTCTTATCAACGGGGGGGTTTGAGTCATGGTATCTTTCAAAAACATGGTACACCATCTGGTGGAGCCGTAACAAGCAGATCGTCGTAGACGATTTTAGGTATCCGTCCACCCCACGGGAGGGGGGAGCTGGTCCCTCCAAAGAGAAAATTTGCTTAGAAAGATGAAATTTGGAGAGTTCATAGCAGAGGATGGATAAATCAGAGTACGGAGTTTGAGTTAAGTGCCGTATATCTGATTCGGAATCCCCCAAGATTTTTGTTCCCTGAAAAAAAGAAGCAGAAATTCACAGAGTGAATAAGAGAATGAGAAGAAGATTTATAAAGGAGGAAGAATGAGGAAGGATGAAGAAGGAATAAAAAGGAGTCGAAATCAGTACCGGCACCGGTGCAGGAGCCGGTGCGTTGCCGAGTTAGTAAATATTCGTTTAATAAAACACTATTGTATCAAGGTATATGTTTGTAAGACCGTAGATCTCGAATATGAGATTTTCAAGTTCCTAATGGGTATCTGAGGACCCCAGAAGGGGGTCCCGCCTAAAAAAAAAAGAAATCCACGGAATGCATAGGAAAAGAAGAAGACAGAGAGATGATGATGGAGGAAGGAAGAAGAAAGAAAGATGAAGAAGGAATAAGAAGAAGTTTTGGGTATCGGAGTACTGAGCGGTAGCCGGAGTCGGATCCAGAGTTGAAATCTGGCTACAAACACATAACGGGGCCAAATATTGTGTCCACATATTCATGGTTATAAGGCCGTAGATCTCGAATAAGATTGTTTCAGAATCCTGAAGGGTGTCTGAGGACCCCTCAGGAGGGGGTTCCACCTGAAAAGCACAAAGTGCGTGGTTGAGGAGAAATGCACAGAGGGCATAAGAGAAGAAGATAGAGGAAGCAAGACAATAGTTGATTTCAGAGGAAACAGAAAGAGTAAAGTCCCCAAAACGGGTTTTACCCATAAAATGGGTTTAACACTTAAAAATATAAGGAATTCAGCTACTTACAAAAATTATTTACATTTTTTAATCATATGTCGGACAATATATATGAATCTTAGCAAAATTTTATTAATTTTAACGCCTCTCTTTTTCTCTCTCTACCTATTTTTCATAATATATTTTCTATCTTAACCTAATATAGCCTTACTGTCCACATGACTGATTCTGTTCAAACATGTACAGATCGTCATTTGTATAGCATCGCAAATAGATACCCCGCTTTTTAAAGGTTGAATGCCGATATTTCGATTTTCAAATCTCATTTTTTTTACAAACGTCAACTAATATATTTTTTTTCCTAAGTTGAAATATGTATATTTTATTTGCTCTTTATATTTTATGTTTTATTTTTATTTTTTAATAAGTTTTATTTAATATTTACACTTTTTATTTAATTTTTTATTTATTTTTAAAAAAAATATATTTTTGTTTAAAATTTTTTTTTATTTTTAATTTTATTTATTTAAACAAATAATTTTGTTTTAAAACTTTTTATTTTTTTAGTTTAATTTTATTATTTTTTGTAATTTTTTTCAATTTTTTATTATTTTCTAATTTTATTTATTTAAAAAATTTACATTTTTTAAAAACTTACTTATTTTTCATTTCATTTATTTAAAACATTTTGTTCTTACTAAAAATTTTATTCTTTTTGTTTAAAACGTAAAAAAATTTGCTTTTTACATACCTAAAGCAGGAAATCAGTAAATTAGTAAAGCAAACCACCCTCCCTATCTCTCCCATCCTTCCCTGATCTATTGATCTACTGATCGATTGATCTATTGATTCATGTCATTTTTTGGGTCTCATTTTTTTTTATAGATATAGCAAAAAATAAGTTCTTTGAATAAAATATTATAGTGAAGTGTAATAGTTTGCTGACCCTAAAGCATTAAAGCAGTAAAGCAATAAATTAAACCACCCACGCCAAACCTCACACCCATCCATGATCTATTGATCTACTGATCTATTAATCTGTTGAACAGTAAATCAAACCACCCACACCATCCCACCCCTCATACCGATTGATTCAAGTAATATTTTAATCATCATTTTGTATAATCATAACAAAAACAAGTTCTTTAAATAAAATATCATAGTAAAGTAAAATAGTTCACTGAGCCTAAAGCAGTAAAGCAGCAAATCAAATCACCTACCCTACCCCTGTCACCCATCCATGATTTATTAATCAATTGATCTATTGATCTATTGATCTATCGATCTATTGATGTATTGATTAAACTCATATTTTGGGTATCATTGTGTATAAACATTTTTATTTTAAAGCATTTATAGCATAAGTGCAAGGTTCATAATCGTTGCCATATAAATTTTTAACATCAAATATATTTACAAGTTTATTAAAAGAAACATTATTTAAAATAGCATATGATGAAATAAATTCAGTATTCACTGCATAAATTAGATCTGATCGGTTATACAGGAAAAAATAACGTTTTAACATATTGAATATTATTACATTTTAAAAAAGACTGTCGTAATTAAATCTATTTATTTGTATAAACTTAAGGGGAGACTTTATCCTCAAAATCCATTTCTTCGAACCGATAAAAAAAAATGTTTTTTATGATGAACAACTAATTTATCTTTAATTTTTTTGGGAAAACAAAAGGAAAAAACTATTCGTTTTTTTTTTGGGGAGGGGGAGAGGAGAATTTTTTTTCGGGGTTTTCACAAAAATGGCAATAAAATCTTTAATATTCAAGATATTTCAATGCTTTTTTTCACTAAAATACTCCTATTTTGTGTAGTAATAAATTTCATTTAGACACTTTATTTCAAATTTTATTTTCTAAAAGTTTTATTGGACAATCTCTGAAAAGTACTTCCAAAATTTTTGAAGTAAAAACAATCAATTACGTGTGACACCACCTTACATCATACAAAAGCATTTAAAATAAACGTCAGTCTGTTAAGGATTTTATATGCAGAGTTGTTACCAAATCTCTTAAGAAAAGAAAATGATCGTTTTTTTAATGAATTTTTTTGTGATCTAATGTAAGAAAATAATTGCCAGAAAAACGCAAATAAACATTTAAATATTATTTCTTTTTCAGACGGCAAAATATTTATTCTCATATATATATATATATATATATATATATATATATATATATATATATATATATATATATATTATATATATATATATATATATATATATATATATATATATAGCATATATATATATATATATATATATATATATATATATATATATAGTTCCAAGTACCCTTCCATGGATTTAAATAATTACCGAGTTTCAAAGCAGTGATATCGAAGCAGGAGATTAGAAAACTGTTCCGAGATGCTTTCTTTTTCTGGGTAGGTGGATCGGACTAGTGGTAGAGCCTACTGCACATTGTCTAACGGCGACGTTGTTGCCGATGGTTTGAGTCCCGGCGCGAGTGAAATTTATATTCTCTTATTATTGCAAATTTGCCGCAACAAGCATGTGCCAGCTTATTTCTGGCGTTCCACTTTGCGGTTGGTTGTTCTGTAACCCAGGCGCTCCAAGCAAAACGCCATGTAGCCACAGCAGGTGTTCCAACTACCTCCTGTCGATTTAAAAAAATAAATACCGAGTTTCAAAGCAAGTGATATCGGAGCAGTAAATTACAAAAGATCCAATATGCCTTTCTTTTTCTGAAAAGCCGGATCGACCAGTGGTAGAGCCTCCTTGCACATTGTCTAACGGTGACGCTGTTGTCGATGGTCTGAGTCCTGGCGCAAGTGAATTTTTCTTCGTCTTACTATTGCAAATTTTTTGCAACAAGTATTTTGTACCATTTTCGGCAAATATAGACTTTGGTGGGCCACACCTGTCACCCATGCACACCCATGCATAATGCCATGTGGCGCCAGAAGTTGTTCCAACCACCCTCTTGTCGATTTTAATAAGTACTAAGTTTCAAAGCAGTGATATCGAAGCAGGAGATTAGAAACTGTTCTGATATGCCTTCTTTTTCTGGGAAGGTGGATCTGACTAGTGATAGAGCTTTCGGTACATTGTCTAACGGCGACGCTGTTGTCGATGGTGCGAATCCTGGCGCGAGTGTTTTTTATTTGTCTTATTATTGCAAATTGTCGCAACAAGCATTTTGTGCCCATTTTTATGTTTCTGACTTTGCTTGGTTACTCCTGCAACCCAGGAGCACCAAGCAGAATGCCATGTAGCCCCAGCAGGTTTTCCAACCACCTCCTGTCGATTTAAATAAGTACCGAGTTAAAAGTAGTGATATCGAACCATTAGATTAGAAATCTGTTCCGAGATGCTTTCTTTTCTGGGAAGGCGGATATTAAATTAAAAGTTAAATTTTATTTTTATAAAATAAAAATTTATAACTAATCCAGAGAATGTATAAAAACTATTTCCTAAATTTACAGTTAAAATTCGCACCTTATTAGCATTATGCTATCCCTATTATGCTTATTAGCATTTGAAATTGTGCTTTTCCACGTGGTATGGCTTGAAAGGTATGAGGTATGATTCATCTATGACGTTGAGGATATTTATTGGCTATTTCAAAAAGATTTTCCGCCTCTCCTCTCCTCCCTGAAGATGTTCTATTTTATAGACCATATACATATATATATATATATATATATATATATATATATATATATATATAGCAGATGGGGTGGTAAGAGATAGAGATATATATCTCTCGCTGTTGTTATTAGAGTTATAAGTTATATATATATATATATATATATATATATATAGTTAATATATATATAAGTATATATATATATATATATATATATATAAATATATATATATATAAAATATATATATATATATATATATATATATATATATATATATATATATATATATTTAGTGGATTTATCGCAGTGTGTCTCTATTTATATATATATATATATATATATATATATATATATATATATATATATATATATTCCCAAGCAAACGTAAATAATTATTTTATTCAGACGTCGGCTCCGGCTAAGGTTTCTACATATGAAAATTGATGAGCACTTTTTTGGCAGAATATTTTTTCACCTAAAAAATATTTTTAAAAATTATACCCAAAATCTAACTCTGGCTTCGGCTTCGGCCTCCAGCCTGGCTCCGGCTCCGCTCCGGCTCCGACTAAGGTTTCTGCACTATTTTTAAAATTGTTCAGCACGTCTTTCTTGGTAATAATTTTTTCAAATTAAAAATATTTTTCAGTACTTCATACTCTGCTCCTGCCTGACTCCGGATCCGATCCGACTAAGGATTTTGCACTATTTGAAATTATTCAGCACGTCTTCTCTGAATAATATATTTTTCTAAAAAATATTTTCTGACGAAAATTCATACCCAGGATCCGGCTCCGGCTCTGGCTCCGGCTCCGGCTCCGACTTCGGCTTCGGCTTCGGTTCCGACTCAAGGATTCTGACTTATTTGTAAATTATTCAACACGTCTTCTGGCATCAAATTTTTCACCTAAAAATATTTATTGAAAATTTTACATCTGGGATCAGGTTCTGACTCGGCTTCAGATCCAGCTCCGATCCAACTAAGGTTTCCTGTACTATTTGAAAATTGTTCAGTAAGTCTTTGACAATATATTTTTCACCTAAAAAATATTTCTTGAAAAAAATTCATACCCAGGGATCCGGCTAAGGATCCGGCTCCAGATCCGACTTCGGTTTCGCCTCCGGATCCGACTAAGGTTTCTGCACTATTTAGTAAATTGTTCGGCACGTCTTCTTCTGGACAATAAATTTTTCACCAAACAAATATGACGAAAATTCATACCCAGGATCAGGCCTGATCAGGCTCCGGATCCGCTCCGATCCGACTAATCTTCTCTACACAATTTGAAAATTGTTCAGCACGTTCTTTCCTTTATTAAATTTTTCACCTAAAAATATTTCTTGAAAAATTCATACCCTGATCCGATCCGGATTCGGATCCAGCTTCGACTTCGACTTCGGCTCCGATCCGACCCGTTTCTGCACTATTTGAAAATTGTTCAGCACGTTCTGTCACATTTTACATAAAAATATTTATCGAAAAAATTCATACCCAGGATCCGGCTAAGGATCCGCTCCATATCCGACTTCGGCTCCAGATCCGACTAATGTACTACACTATTCGAAAATTGTTCAGCACCTTTTTCTGGCAATAAATTTTCTCCTAAAAAATTTTTCTGAAGAAAATTTATACCCAGGTTCCGGATCCGGATCCAGATCCAGGTCCGACTAAAGTTTCTGCACTACATTTGATAACTGTTCAGCACGTCCTCTGGCAATAAACTTTTCACTTAAAAATATTTTTGAAAAAATTTAGTACTCCGGTTCCGGCTCTGGCTGACTCCGGTTCACTCCGACGTCGGCTTTGGCTCCGGATCCGGGTGCACGTTTGTACTATTTGAAAATTGTTCAGCACGTCTTCTTCCATTAAATTTTTCAACTAAAAAAATATTTCTTGGAAAATTCATACCAGGATCCGGCCCGGCTCCGACTTCGACTTCGGCCTGGATCCGACTAAGGTTTCTGCACTATTTGAAATTGTTAAGCACGTCTCTTCTGGCAATAAATTTTTTACCTAAAAAAATATTTTTCGAAAAAAATTTATACCCAGGATCCGGCTCTAGGTCCGACTTTGGCTCCGGATCCAACTAATGTTTCTACACTATTTTAAATTTGTTCAGCACGTCTTTCTGAAATAAATTTTCACCAAAAACATATTTCCCGAAAATCATAAGCAGTGATCAGACTGAACTGGCTCCGATGCGGCCCGATACGGGCTCCGATGCGAATTCCCCTGGCTCCGAATCCGACTAATGTTTCTACACTATTTGAAAATTGTTCAGCACGTCTTCTGAGAAAAATTTTTCACTCTAGAAAATATTTTTTCTGAAGAAAATTCATACCCAGGATCCGCATCCTGGCTCTGACTTCGGCTTCGGCTTCGTGGCTCCGATCCGACTAAGGTTTCTGCTGCACTTGAAAATTCAATTGTTCGGCACGTCTTCTGACAATAAATTTTTCACTAAAAATATTTTCTGAAGAAAATTAAACTCCAGGATCTCAACTGACTTCAGCTTCTGGTTCCGGGATCCGAATTAAGGTTTCTGCACTATTTGAAAATTGTTCGGCACGTCTTCTGACAATAAATTTTTCACCAAAAACATTTCCGAAAAAAATTCATACCCATGATCCGGTTTCGATACGGCTCCGGATACGACTTCGGCTTCGGCTCCGATTCCGGATGTTATTACACTATTTGAACATTGCTCTCAGCATGTCTTCTTGAAATAAATTCACCTAAAAATATTTTCTGAAGAAAATTCATACCTAGGATCTGGATCCATCTGGCTCAGACTTGAGCTTCGGTTCCGGATCCGACTAAGGTTTCCCTGCACTATTTGAAAATTATGTTCACGTCTTCTGACAATAAATTTTTCACCAAAAAATATTTCCGAAAATTCATACCCAGGATCAGGGTCCCGGGATCCGGCTCCGGATACGGCTCCAGATCCGATTAAACGTTTCTAGACTATTTGAACATTGTTCTGCACGTCTCTTGAAATAAATTTTTTCACCTCAAAAATATTTTCTGAAGAAAATTATACCCAGGATCCGATCCGGATCCGGATCCGGCTCTGACTTCAACTTCGGCTCCGATTCGACTAAGGTTTCTGCATTTGAAAATTTGTTCTTCACGTCTTCTGACAATAAATTTTTCACCAAAAATATTTCCAGAAAAATTCATACCCAGGATCCGGTCCGGCTCCGGCCCGGTTATGACTTCGGCTTCTGCTCCCGATCCGACTAATGTTTTTGTACTATTTAAACATTGTTCAGCACGTCTTCTTTGAAATAAATTTTTCACCTAAAAATATTTGAAGAAAATTCTCGGCTATGGATCCAGATCCGAACTGGATCCGGCTCTTGGCTTCGGCTTCCGCTCCGGATCCGCTAAGGTTTCTGCACTATTTGATAACCGTTCAGTACGTCTTCTGGCAATAAATTTTTCACCTAAAAATATATTTTTTGAAAAATATACTTGGCTCCGGCTCCGGCTCCGGTTTGGCCCGGCTCCGGCTCCGGCCCGGCTCTGACACCGGCTCTGGCTTCGACTCCGCTCCGTATCCGGTTCCGGATCAAACTAAGGATTCTGCACTATTTGAAAATTGTTTAGTACGTTTTCTGGCAATAACTTTTCATTTCATCTAAAAATTATTTCTTGAAAAAAATTCATGGGTCGCCGGCCTGGCCGGTACTGGCACCGGCACCGGCACCGGCACCAGCACCAGCACCAGTCCGGCTGCGGCTCCGGCTTCGGCTCCATTTATTTGACTGAGTAAAATCCGAAGAATGGGTGGGAGGTTGAGATTATGAAAAAAAAATAGATTTTCTATAATTATAAATAAAACTTTTTTTTAACCTAAGCCAACCTGGAATTACAATTTTGACTGGAATTGAAATTTTTTAGTTCGATACCTCTCTAAATAAATTTCATTATCTAAAAAACCATTTAGAATTTTTAAAAAATAATTACACCATGTTGTTAAGGAGGAATTTTTCTAATAATCTAGATAATAAAATAAATGTGAAAATTTTGATTTTGACTTCAAAAAGTAGGGGGTCCGAGGATAAAGTCTCCCCTTAACATGAAAATATGTTTCTTGTATGAACATTACATAAAATTATTTCAAACATTTCATGTTAAAGCTAAATTTTTGTTAAAAATATCAAAAAATCAATAAATCAATAGATCAAGTGATACATTTTTTGCATTTTTTGGAACACAAACTAGCATGTTTAAATACAGCTTCTATCTATCTCTTTCTCTAACTTTGCTTGGCCTAAATTATTTTCATTCAAAGTTAAATCAAAATATTTCAAAGTTGTTAAAATGTTATAAATAAATGTAATACAAAAACAATAGCTTTGAACAAAGAACTTGTTTTATATAATTGTAGGTACAACATATGCTAAAGACATTTAATCATTGTTTCACTTTAACTTATATTTTACGAAGTGACTTTAAAATGTGCTGGCTTTTATTGAATTACAAAACATTACGCAATAGTAACGCCTAACACTTTCAGAAGATAACATGAATTTTTTTAGCCTTATTCCATTTTAAACTCCTCCCCCTTTCACAAAATATCAATACAAAACATGAAAAAGATTTTACGCTATGTACGATTGTGTAATGTGATATAATACCGTCCATTACTGATATATATATATATATATATATATATATATATATAACTATTCAGCACAGTTCATAGCATATATATATATATATATATATATATATATATATATATATATATATATATATATCTATAGTATATATATAACAGTGATTATATATATATATATATATATATATATATATATATATATATATATATATATATATATATATATATATATATATATATATATATATATATATATAACTGATTCATATTACTTATTATATTTATTAGACAAACTGGTAAGTTTGGCAACAGGTCATTCAGAGGTTATTTGACAGAATTGAATATATTTGGGACTGAGTTGTATATAAATCGACGAACCACTCGGAGGATCATAATCACTCAAGAACTCTTAGAAACAACACCTTAAGAAACATTCGTTATTTCCTGTATTTTTTTTCAAGTCTTTTTTTATTATATCTACTCATGTGGATTTTTTCAAGTCATTACTATTTCTGTGATGTAAGCGTTTTTTTTATTTTTAATATATATATATATATATATATATATTATATATATATATATATATATATATTATATATATATATATATATATATATATATATATATATATATATATATATATATATATATATATATATTATATATATATATATATATATATATATATATATATATATATATATATATATATATATAATGGATTTATTTACCCTTGGATGTAATCAAAATCTAGGTTTAAAATTTAGTTTATTACACGATGAGTACACTGTTTATTAAAAAATTGTAAATTAAAACACGATCAATAATTTTTCTTCACATGAGTAGTAATGGTGAGAGTTACTAACGATAGCTTTCACCTTCAGTAAGGCCTCTTTCAGTCGTCTTATAAGGTTCACACCAAATCACTGAAGGATTTATACTGGAACTATTTCCGATGCTATTTTTGATTTAAAGAAGAAAGTGGCATGGAGCGGAATTCTTGTTTTTTGATTCCCAATCGTTTCATTTTTTTCTGAAAATAAATTTATATTTTTTAAAGTTTTTTTAAAGTAATATTTTATCAAATTATTCATTAAATAGTATTCAGATAGTATACAGCATCAATTTCTGAAATACCACTCCCCCACAATCAAAAAAATTTACCAACTCTTCATGAATGAGCATCCACAACCCACTAGCTAACCCCACCCCTATCCTTATGATTTAAGAAAAGAATTCATCTGTTCATCATCAGTGAATTATCTATAATGTTTTTCCCCTTGTATGTATATCTGTCTGCGCACATGTGAGTGGTTGCGTGGTTCTTGTAGAAAGAGACAGGTATTATTGCATTACATCTGTGCCTGTATATATGTGGTTTTCTATGCAGTTGTATATACTCGTATACATATGCATGTGCATACATAGTTGATTGAAGGAATGCGTGAATATTTGCCCATGTGAATGTTGTATGTTCGTGCGTGTGTATATTGATCCGTGTATGTATACCCAGTCCAGTAACAAGTTTGTATATTTGTACCAATTAATGTGTATGTGACCACAGTTTTTTGTACAAATAAAAGTATAAAAGTCTGCCCTTTGTTCACTGTACGTGCGTATGTACAAACTTTCTGTATGTTCGTGCGTATGTTTTCAAACTAATTATTGATTTTTTGTATTACGTCACTTAGTTCCAATCATCTGTGTTATCGATTATTTGTTTCTATACATTCTATGTATGTACGGGCGTTTTTCGTATTATATTGAGAGCGTTTACATGTATGTATGTTTATTTGAGCAAGCATTTGGGTTTCCCTTTAAAATATTACTTTAAAAACTTTAAAAAATATAAATTTATTTTCCGAAAAAAATAAAATGATTGGGAATCAAAAAACAAGAATTCCGCTCCAAGCCTCTTTCTTCTTCAAATCAAAAATAGCATCGAAAATAGTTCCAGTATAAATCCTTCACTGAGTTGGTGCGAACCTTATAAGACGACTGAAAGAGGCCTTACTGAAGGTGAAAGCTATCGTTAATAACTCTCACCATTACTACTCATATGAAGAAAAATTATTGATCGTGTTTTTATTTACAATTTTTTAATAAACAGTGTATTCATCGTGTAATAAACTAAATTTTAAACCTAGATTTGGATTACACCCATGAGTAAATAAATCCATTATATACAAACTACGTAGAAAAGTAGAAAATAAATATATATATATACATTATATATATATATATATATAAAAATATATATATATATATATATATATATATATATATATATATATATATATATATATATATATATACTCATTTAAAAATTTATTCCAGATATCTGATCAATAATTAATAACTTACTTTTAAAGTAATTAACTACATTTCCTGTAAGAATAGATTGTAAATGATTTATACATATGTCTAAAAGTTATTTTTTGTTTATAAAGAACCGTATTGAATGGACTTAAAATTCTTAAATTTCTGCCAATTTTGATGGAAAAATGGTATGTTGTATAAGAAAGAGGTATGGTAAAGATATATATATATATATATATATATATATATATATATATATATATATATATATATATATATATATATATATATATATATACTTTCATATGTTATATTATATTATTATTACATATGGTTGGTTGCTGGTTGTTACTAGTTGATATACATACAGTTATTATTGCTACATATATATATAGTTATTGAGTTAGCAGATATATATTATACATATATATATATATATAGATGTTATTATATATTATTATTATTAAGGTTGTTACAGTTATATATATATATAGTTATATATATATATATATATATATATATATTATTATATATATATATATATATATTATATATATATATATTATTATTATTATATATATATATACATATACATATATATATATATATATATATATATACATATATATATATATATACTACTGTATATATATATACATATATATATATAAATATATATATATATATATATATATATATATATATATATATATATATATATATATATATATATATATATATATATATATATATATATAGAGAGAGAGAGAGAGAGAGAGAGAGAGAGAGAGAGAGAGAGAGAGAGAGAGAGAGAGAGAGAGAGAGTGGCGAGAATAGAAGAGGCCCTAAGTCTCATAACCAACATGAAGTCAATTATCTCGCTTACTTTATATACACAATATAGAATATTGAATTATTATTATGAAAAACAAGGTACTTAACATTCATAGGTCAATAATTCACAGTAGGTGCAGAAAATGTTCATCTTGAACCTGGATACACAATTCAGCACGTTCAACATGTTTTTGGAAATGTTTGCCAATTCTTGTGGTGTGATTTTCGCAATCGCATTGAGAATGTTGAATTTCAACTCGACAATTGTATGCGTGTTGTTTCTGAAGACCTTCCCCTTTAAATTACCCCACAAATAAAAATCACAAGTAGAAAGATCGGGCGATCTTTTAGGAAATAAACCTGTAGAAACTGTACGTTCCTCTCCAAAAACTTCATGGACACATGTCATCGAAAACCATGAAGTCTGCTCCGTAGCACCATCTTGCTGGAAAAACGCATACTCACGTTCTTTCTCTGCTAGCTGCGCTATGAATGGTTGCAAAATTTCTGTTACATACACTTGCGAGTTGACGGTCTTGTTAAAGAAAATTGGGCTTACAATCCGTTTGCCTGAAACTGCACATCAAACGCCTATTTTCAAATCATGCAGAGGAACCTCAAAGCTCTCCCTGAGATTATCTATTGACCAATAGCGTGTGTTTTGAGAGTTGACGTACCCGTTAAGGTGAAACAGTACTTCGTCGGAGACTAAGTAAAGATGTGGATCCACATAACTATCTGCAACATTCCTCTGCAACCATTCGCAACAGTGATGTTGTTGTGCGTAATCCGTAGGTTTTAATGCATGCATCACTTTTACTTTGTGTGACAGCTTCAACATGTTCTGGTATGACGCTCGTTTGATGTTTACTTGTGCGGATAGACGTCTAGTTGATTTCCGTGGACTTCTAACTATAGTTTCTTGAACAAGTGCAATATTTTGCGCCGAACAAACTTTCTTTTCACTGTTACGTTTGACGTAAGCGACCAAACCTGTTGCTCGAAATTTACTAATCAATTTATGCACAACACTCTTAGCCGGAACAGCTGTGTTTAGGTATTTTATCGTGAACATTTCATTTAACGTTTTAAGCGATTTACATCCAAAATCAGTTTCAGGAATAAACACTCATTGTTGAATTGAAAAAGGCATTCTGCACACCTCTTAGCACAGCAAGCTTCAAAATGATTACGAAAAATGTCACACAGATGACTAATTTGCCGCTTGACATCACGTGACCCCCCGCTCGAGCGCCACCATAGCGTTAAGATATCATAACACTCAGCTACCTACAAATATTATGCAAATATATAATATATAAAAAACAAATATAGCACGGGGCCTCTTTTATCTTGGCCACACTGTGTATATATATATATATATATATATATATATATATATATATATATATATATAGTTATATATATATATATATATATATATATATATATATATATATATATACATATATCGAAAGCCCCATGCATGTAACTTTAAAACTATAACAGCTACAGGAAAATAAATAACATTTTTGATTTAAGCAAGCAATTTCCTCGATGAAACTTAAAAAAACAAGCCTTTGGCTTGCTCCTAACGGAGCAGGACTTGTCCCTGAGCACGTGCTACGCACGCGCAGAGGGCTAGCTTCGCTCGCCCGAGGAAACCAAGCCGAAAAAACTCATGATGACAAAATTGTAGTGAAAACCGTTACGGTTTTCGGGCTGTTTATTTTTAATATGATATAGAAAAAAATCAAAAGTAAAAAATAATTTATTAATAACAACTTTTTATTAAGAATACAGGAAATCAAAATGTGGCCGGATTGTAATGGCGAAAGGATGGTAGTTTCAAAAATATGGTGCTCCACATCATTCAACAAATCGATACGAATTTGGAACGTTTTTTTGCATGTTTAAAATTAATAGCATATAGATTATTTTATTTTAGTATTTATTAATAACACCTTAAATATTAGTATAATCTTAGGTCTGGCAAGCGTACGTTCTCATCAACCTTCCATTCCTGCAGTAATACGGAAACAAGGGTTACCAAATAGTGTTTTGTTTTATTTGCTGTGGAAAAAATTTTATTTTTTCTTTTTATTTCCTTTTTAGGGAGTTCGAGCCGACGGAGGGACAGAGGGGGGACGAAGTCCCCCCCCCCGTCGTTCCCCGGTAGGCCAAGAAACCCCGACTCTGTCCATCTTTGTTGTTTACCCGTGGGTATCCTTTAGTTAAAAAGAAAAAATTCAACATTTGGCACCTTTGCGTGCTCCCTCTGAGTACCCGAGCTTCTTCGTATTCTCAAAAAACCGTAATTTTTCCAACATTTTTAACAATTTTAAATTTTTGAAAAGCGTTATTTTTTTATTTCATGGGTAAAAATGTCTCCTGATTAATAAAATGATATTTATTTTCGTGTAGCTGTTATAGTTTTTTAGTTCCATGCGTGTCTTTCTAGATGTTTACATATATATATATATATATATATATATATATATATATATATATATATATATATATATATATATATATATATATATATATATATATGTTATGTACCAAAAGAAGTGTTCTGATGTCATATTTAATTATGTATTGGAATTACCTGAAGTTACAAGTTATATCCTTCGAAGTATGACCCTTGGGAGGTTACACAGCTTTTCCAACGTTTTTTCCACTACTCATAGCAATACCGGAAGTTAATTTCCTGAAGTGTGTTTAGTTCACCTGTTACAGTATTTTTTATGTTTTCCATCGTTCCAAAATGATGACCCCTCAACTTCCTTTTCAACTTAGGGAAGAGGTAGAAATCGCACGGAGCTAGATTCGGGCTGTATGGAGGATGTGTAAGTACTTGAATGTTTTTCTTCGCCAGAAATTCTATAATTGGGAGCGCAGTGTGAGATGGCGAGTTATCGTGGTGCAACACCCAATCGTCTGCAATGTCTGTTGTTATTCGCTGAACTAGTTTTCGATGTCGTTCCAAGACATCTTTGCAACAGACGTGACTAACTGTCTGTCCTGCAGGTACAAATTCCTTGTGCGCAATACCATAGCTGTCGAGAAAAATAATAATCAGTGATTTCACCTTGAACTTGCTTGCTCATACGTGCTTTCTTTGGAAGAGGAGAATTTTTTGTGTGCCATTCCGCACTTTGTCGTTTTGTTTCAGGATCGTACTCAAAAACCCATGATTCATCGCCTGTTATAGCTTTATCCAAAAAATTGTGCTCCATTTCGAATTTTTCAAGTAAATCTTGACAAAATTTTGACTCTGTTCGCTTTTTGCTCCTCAGACAAGTTTTTCGGCACTAGTTTTGCACAAATTTTTCGCATGTGGAAATGATTAGTTAAAATTCTATGAACTGCATTTTTATCCAAACCAATTTCTTCTGCAATCATCCTGACACTGAGCAGGCGGTCTCTCTCCATCACAATTCTAACAACTTTCACATTTTCATCGTTTGTTGACTAGATTAGTCTTCCACAAAGAGGGTCATCTTCAACATTTTCTCGGCCCTCTTTGAAAGCTTTGTGGCATTTAAAAACCATAGTTCTCGATAGAGTGACATCTCCATAAGTTCGTTTAAAGAAACAAATGTCTCAGTCAGATTTGTTAAGTTTCACACAGAATTTGATAGCGTGCCGCTGTACAATATTTACCTGCATCGAAAAAATAGGAAACGCGCCCATACACAAAAAGACGTAGTGCAAAACGTAAAGAGGTTAGAACACACGCCCATACATAAACATACGTAGTGCAAAACGGACTTTATAAATCTGTTTAAAACTGGAATGGATATGTAGCCTAGGTCAGTGTTCTCCAAAGTGGTCTCTGATACTTGGGGGTACGCCAAAGAAGTAGGCTGACGATCAATTGCGAGTGTAGGATCGTGTATCACGTGAGTGTGAGGTTCTCTCAATGTTCACCTTGTCTTTTATTATATATTATAATTTATTATTAAGTGCATACTGCTATATATTATATTATTTTATATTATATTATATTATATTATATTATATTATATTATATTATATTATATTATATTATATTATATTATATTATATTATATTATATTATATTATATGCCTATAGTGGGAACAACTTAAAATTATCTTCATCTTAGGGGTACGCGATCAAAAAAGTTTGGAGACCACTGGCCAAGGTAACTAGCTACTCACTCGTATACGTCACGGAGAAGCTACATTATTCAGTCGTTCATGGAATATTCAGTAAACTTATTTTTGTTACAGAGAGTATATATATATATATATATACAGTGTTGTCTGCAACCCAAAAATAATTGCGGGTGTAATCGCAATCGCACCGTGTAAGACCGCGAATTGCGATCGCAACCGCAAACGTAATTGCGGTAGACCGCGAATTGCGGT
>JABUQX010120333.1:47500-50000 GCA_015478945.1 Trachelipus rathkii | reverse complement strand
ACATCCCTCTTCTAGACAAAATCTTACTGACATCCCTATCCCTTATATCCCTATGTATGGGGGAGGTGAGGGGGAGAAAGAATTGCCCACATCGTATGTCCTGTGTGTCATAGAAGGCGAATAAGGGATGGTGGTAGTTGGGTTGGCTCCCCACTACCTCTTATCTTTTGCCAGGAATGTTAATGCATGCCTCGTAGAAGGTCGTGATAGCCGTAAGCGGCCTTCTATCTTTCGGCGAAAAAATATGAATCGTATGGGTATATGGAATGTAAGAGAAATAAATGTTGAATAGGAGAAGAAGAGAGAGGTGATGGATGTATTTAGAAAGGGCAAATTTGATTTGGTCGCTGTGACTGAAACAAAGATGAAAGGAAACTGTGAAAATGAGTGGTGAGGTGTGAAATGTATTTGTGCAGGTGTGGAAAGAGGAAGAGAGAAGGAGTTGCAATTCTGATGAGTTACTTGTGGTACAGAGCTATGGTAGATAAATAGTATGGTATGTGCGTGTGAGAACTAGAATTCTAATGGTTAGATTTAAATTTGAAAATGTCAAATTATGTGTGGTTGTGACATATGGTCCATCAATTTCTGTGATAATCTGAATGATGTTTTGGATGGGGTGAGTAGGAGCTTAAGATCGATTGTGTTGGGTGACCTAAATGGTTGGATAGGTGATCAAAAAAGGGATGGTATAACAGGTGGCTTTGGGGTGGTGGGTGATTGATTTCTGTGAAGAGAGAGGTGTGTGTGTGTAAGTAATACTTTCTTTAAACACAAGAGTATTCATAAGTATACTAGAGTTGGTGTAGGTACTAGGTAGAGATGGTATCGAAGTGAAAAGTATGATTGATTTTATGTTGGTGAAGAAGGAGATGTTGAAGTATGTGTTGGATGTTAAATAAGTGAAGGGGTTAGGAATGAGATTATCGGATCATTATGTTGTTTTATGCAAAATTAAGTTAGTGAGGGCTTGGATGGAGAGGAAAGTGATAAGGAAGGAAGTGGGTCGAATTAAGAGTGAGAAGTTAGGTAAACAAGGTAATAAGGATAAGTTTTTAAGAGCTCTCGTGAGTAAACCAGTTGAATGTGGAAAGTTGAAACTATCCAAATCTGGAAGCAAATGAGGGATGCGGTTGTTAGTGGTGCAGAAGGAGTATGTGGATGTGCTAAGGTAGGAAATAAGAATGTTAACAGTTGGTGGTGGAATGGGGAAGTAATGAAAGCGATTAAAAGCAATAAAGAAGCTTGGTTGAATGTACTAAAAGCCAATGATGAAGTTTCAAAAGAAAGATGTTTGGAATTATATAAGGAGGAAAAAAGGAGTACTAAAAGGTGCATACGTAGGAGAAAAAAGAGGTAAATGAACAGTTTGGAAAGGAGGATGAATGGAAACTTACAAGGGAATAGGAAGCTCTTCTGGAAGGAAGCGCGAAAGGTTAAGAATAAAAATAAGGGGAATCTGCTTGGAATAATTAATAGGGATGGTGCTTTCATAAAAACATAAGAAGAACATAAGAACATAAGAAATATAGGGACAGTAAGAAGCCACATGGGCCTTTCGTAACTAATGAAATGGATGTGACCGGAGTGTGGAGGGAACACTTCGAAAATCTGCATAACGTTGGCAGTAATGAAGAGGTGATAGTGAATGTGTGTGGGTCTGATGGTGCAAGAAGGAATAGCTATGGGAATGAGGACATTAGTAAGGAGGAGGTAATGGGGAGAGTGAGAAAGTTGAAGAATGGTTAATCTGCAGGTATAGATGAAATTACTGGTGAAATGATCAAGAACGGAGGTGAGATGGTGATTGATTGGATTTGGAAGTTGTGTAACAAAGCGTTTATAGAGGGTATAGTTCCGAAGGATTGGAGGAGAGCAGTAATAATATCCTTATATAAGGGTAAGGGGGATAAGGGTAGCTGTAGGAATTATAGGGTAATTAGTTTATTGAGTGTTGAAGGGAAGATATATGTTGGTATTTTGGTTGAAACAGTGCGTCGAGTGACTGAAGGACTGATTGGTATAGAAAAATGTTTTGAAGTGGTAGAGGATGTGTGGATCAAATCTTTACATTAAAAAACAAATGATTGAGAAAATGAGAGAGAAGAAGAATAAATTGCATTTAGGTTTTATGGATTTGTAACAGGCGTATGATAAGATTAATAGGGAAGCTCTATGGCAGGTGTTAGTGATATATGGTGTTAGTGGTAAGCTTCTGAATGGAATCAAAAGTACGTATGACGATAGTGAAGCGTTTGTAAGAATAAATGGAGTAGAAGTGATTGGTTTAATATTAATAGCGGAGTGAGGCAGTGATGTCTTATGTCTCCTTGGTTACTCAATTTGTATCAGGATGGGGTTATGAAAGAATTAGAGGTGGGAGTGGCACGGGATGGTGTTAGAATGATGGAGAATGGAAGGGAGTGGATGGTGCCAGACCTTTTATGTGCGGATGATTTGGTTTTGTGTGGTGAATCTGAAGAGAGTTTGAGAGGATTGG
>JABUQX010120333.1:0-40000 GCA_015478945.1 Trachelipus rathkii | reverse complement strand
TCTTAAATAAAGATTGAAATTTCTTTAAAAAAAAAAATTACTCTACAAGAGGTTACGAGCAAAAAATTTTGTATAACAAGGGAGGTGTGCTTTTGAAAAAAAATTTGATATTTTAGTAAAATTTTCACAATCACGGCAGGTTTAATATATTTCGAAGTGACTTTTTTTGAGTTTTTATTTTCAGATATTTTTTATTTCTTTTTATTTTTTAGGCTAAGTTCAATTATACAGTGAGGTACTTGAGAGGTTATATTCAATTCTATGTAGCCATTAATTTTTCATGTTGAATTAAATCTGCTTCACTTTAAAGTTTGCATCTACTTTTATCTAAGAATTTCAGTTTGAGTTGGTTACTCTTCCATTATATTTTGTAACTGCTGGTTGAAACACACACACACATACATAGACACACACACACGCATATATATATATATATATATATATATATATATATATATATATATATATATATATATATATATATATATATATATATATATATATATATATATATATATATATATATATATATATATATGGGCCCTTTTTCTTTGATGTAGATGGTCCCGTCTTAATGCCACTATATAAGTTGAAAGAAGATTTAAAAATCCTAAGACAAACAATGATTTATTTAGCAAAATAAATAACAAAAGTTACCCTTTTGTTGAGATTCTCTTTTTATGTGAGGACTTTGCGCGTGATCTACCTCACATGCTCAAAAAGTCTTATTGAATTGTTTCTTGTCAGTCGAGATTCTGCGTCTTGACCTATCCTGAGTTTTCCATCTCACTTGGGCCTGAAAGTTGGGCCTTTCTTGTAATTCGCATTTCTGGTTTTCTTAGAGGCAAGCAAGTGAGAAGTGAATCTGAGTGAGAATGAGAAGAGAATACTCAGCAAGGCAGGGGGAAGCCTTTTATACTATTCTTTTCTTCGTACTCCTTACAGTTAAAATTGCTTACGCAAATCTGCATAAGTCACGAACATATCGTGAATGGTGTTGATATGGTGTTGATAAGCTCAAAACCTTTCAACTACCAACGCCACCCTCTGCAGCAATTGCGGACATGGTACGTGATATATATATATATATAAAGTAGTATATATATATATATATATATATATTATTAGTTATTATATATATATATATATATATATATATATATATATATATATATATATATATATATATATAATTATTTTATATATATATATATTATATATATATTATTATTATATATATATATATATATATATAGTTATATATATATATATATATATATATATATATATATATATATATATATATATATATATATATATATATATATATATATATATATATATATATATAAATATATCGACATCGATTAAGACGAAATGTGGTAATGTTAGCGTATCGGCAAAAATTTACCGATACTGATACTAATACTCTCAAATTCCTGATACCGATACTTCAAAAATCGACCGATAAGGAGCCGATACCGATACCGATACCCAAAACAATGGTATATATATATATATATATATATATATGAGTTATATATATATATATATATATATATATATATATATATATATATATAGCAGTAAAGTTTTACATATATTTATATATATATATATATATATATATATATATATTAGTGTTGACCAAGCGCCGGATTTTTGCGCACCGTACCTCTCCACACCGGGAGGTCGTGCACCGCACCGCACCGCACCGCACCGCACCGCACCGCACCACCCATCGTCCTACCGAACCCCACCACACCGCACCGCACCGAGAGCGAATCACAGCGCCCCGCACCGCACCGACATATATATATTGTTAACTTTGCTAAGTTATAAATAATACCAAACTCAACAAAATTGAACATATACTTCTTGGAAAGAATTATTTAAAATAACAAACTGATTAACACTAATAAAGAAATATAAAAGTGTCTTACCTTATAAATAATTACGGCAACTTTAATATGCTTAGGACCTACCAATTTATTACCCAAAACAGTTCCTGGCCAGGCTCTACCTCGAAATAATAAATTATAATTACAGAGATCCTTTGCATTGAATCATAAGATAGGAGCAATTAATGATGGTAGTTTCAAAAATTAATTTGACTTTCAGAACGATATTGCACTGTTCTTTATTTTTAACTTAAGGAATTTCAATTAGAGAAAAGTATTACATAAATATTTCCCAACATAAACTAGGTTGGGATTATAGTCTAATTTAAGTAGAACTTGCACTGTTATATGCTTAACAATTTAAAAGTTGCATATAAACAAAAACAACTTTTTCCGAACGATGGTCACAAGTACTTACTTATCCTTGTTTTTTATAATAATAATATGATCAAGGAGGTTGCGCGATACATATGCGCCTTGCTCAATTGGTTAAATATTACAGGGAAACAATTGAATAACGTTTCTACTAAAATTTAAGTATAATTATTTTAAAAATAATAAAGTTAATAAATAAATTAATATTTTAACAATAAATATGAAGTTTTTAATTATAATTTTAACAATCTCCCCAGAGAGAGATTGTAGCCTTGGGCTACAATGACTATTTTAATGAGTCTAGTTTGGACTTAATGAGCTTGTCACACTTTAGGGCTGCTTGACGTTTAGGTCTACCAACTACTGCCTCCGAGTCATCAGCTGCTTTATCATCATTATTTGATTTATCTTTATCATTAGAGACTTTATCTATTATTAAGGACAATTCTAATGGATACAAATTACTTATTGAATGGTATAATATTTGTCCATTACTTTGTTTAACTTTAACAGTTCTTATTTTGTTGTCATAACCAATTACAACCTCCATAACTCTACCCATCATCCAGAAGGGACGAGGCTTTAAGATGGATTTTATTAGCACTATATCATTTACTTTGATTTTATTTTCCCAAGAGATTTGATATATATCAGTCATAGCTTCCCTTAGATCTAATAGGTAAGCTTCATACCATAGTTGTTTAAACTGATTAAATAATTGCTCTTGAGTATCAAGAGTGCTTTCTAAAGAACCCCTGTCAGGTTCCTTCCAGACTTCTTCATTTGCATCCTTTAAAATAAGAGAAGTATTACAATTCAAACGAATGAATGAGTTAGGAGTTATGGTTTCAAGATCACTAGCTTCTGATCTATATGTGAGAGGCCTGCTGTTAATAGCATTTTTTATAAAAGACAAAGTTGTTAAAAGTTCGAAATAATTTAACCTCTTCCTACCAATAACTTTATACATACAAACTTTCAAAGTCCGTATTTGACGCTCATAAAAAGACCCCCACCAAGCTGAATAATTGGGAATACGAATATGCTTAATATTGTTAATTTTGAGTTCATCCCTGAATTCATTGGACCCCAGAGCCCTAGACAAGATGTCTGCCCCCTTCACGAATGTTCTAGCGTTATCAGAGTAAAGGAAATCTGGGATGGTATATAGGTTACAAAACCTTTGAAAAGCTAGTAAAAAATTTGTCACACCCATGTCAGGGACTAGTTCTAAATGAATTGATCTTACATTAAGACATGTGAATAATAGGATAAACATCTTGTCCAGTTTACCTGTAGTCTCATTAGTCACAAATATATGACCAGTAAAGTCAATGCCTGTGAATTTAAAAGGCATTACTAAATTCATATGATGTTTAGGGATGTCAGTGCACTTAGGATATTTAAAAGCACGCACATTGATTTTTTTGCATAACATACACTGATTTAAGACCTTTTTTATTGCTATGCGAGCTTTGGGAATCCAGAAACCTTGGTTTCTAATATAATTTAATGTACTATCTAATCCCAAATGCTGCATTTTTTTATGAGCCTTCAAAATTAATAAGGTGGTGAAGTGGTGGTATCTTGACAAAAGGATAGGATTTTTGATATCATAATTAAAGTATGTACATTTAGATATTCTACCCTTTGATCTTAAAATGTCATCACCATCCAAAAATAAATTTAAGTTATTAACTAGGTTAGGTATTGCACCCTTTTGATCCGATTTTAAAAATGCAATCTCTTTAGTATATGAAGAGTTTTGTACTTTTTTGATCCAATATTTAAGAGCTTTTTTGCAAGGGTCTTCCTTAGTAATTTTGCTTAGAAACATAAACAAATAACTAGTTATATTTATTACTTTTTCAAATTTACTAAATTTATTTATTTCCAATATTTCATCAATATTATTATGTTTATTATTAATTACATTAGTATTAAAATTTAATGTAGCAAAATTACTAAATTCTGGAGAAAGTGAAAGCATTGGAAATTTTGGCCACCTCTCCAGATCCTTACAAAGCCACTCTGGACCATGTTTCCACATATTTAAATTTTTTGCAAATTGTTTAAAAGTTAAACCCCTGGTCAAAAGGTCTGCTGGGTTTTGAGCAGTTTGCACATAGTTAAAAATAATTTTTAGTTTATATTTACTTCTGATGTCATCACACAAAGTGATAACATCTTTTAACCTGTTATTAACATACTTAGCCTTGACCTTGGTTTCACCTGTCAAAAGCCAATTAAGAACTACTTGTGAGTCCACACCTATATTTACATATTCAAAAATGATGTTAAAATAAGAGTCTAAAATAGTGGATATGCATTTTAAAGCTAAAAGGACTCCTAATAGTTCTAAGGTTGGAATACTATAGGTCTTTTTAACAGGTGTTACTTTGGCCTTGGCAAACAAAAGGTTATTTTTTCCTTCACTTGAACCATATGCAACAAACCCATAACATTTAGCAGAACTGTCACAAAATATATTCAGACCATAGGATTCACTTTCATTCACAACTTGACGTGGAAACTCAATCTTACTCAATTCATTTAAATCCTCCTTCAGTTTACCCCATTCAGTCAACATTTCCCCAGGTAATTTTTCATCCCATTCTTTTTTAGCTTCCCAAACACTTCTCATTAACAACTTCCCTCTTACGGTAATAGGTATTGTAAGTCCTAAAGGATCAAACAACTTGGAAGTTTCAGAAAGTATCTGTCGCTTTGTACTACACGAGCTCCTATAACTTACTGACGACACATGCAAGGAATCTTTCTTTAAATTGCATTTATACCCAAGCACCTTTTCATACTCATTTTCATGCTCCACATACCTACCATCCATTCTCATACTCTCACACAACTGCTCACAATTACTATTCCAAGAGCGAAGTTCAAACCCACCCTGGTTCATTCTTTCAAAAGTAAGATGGTACAACTTTTCCAATTCTTTGCAATTATTGCCTGTAAAAATCAGGTTGTCTACAAAAAAATTAGAAGACAAGATATCCCTACACTTATCATCAGGGAACTTTTCTACATGATGTTTCATTATATAATGGAGAATGAAAGGGGACGCTGTATAACCGAACAGTAAAGTTTTAAACCTGAAAGAGATTAATTCATCATTCTGATACCATAAAAAACAGAATTTGTTTTTGTCATATTCGTCTCTTAATTTGATAGACAAAAAGGCTTGTTTAATGTCACTAAGGACAACATAATTATTAGTTCTAAATACTAAAAGTAATTTTAAAAGGGAGTTCATTAAATCTAAACCAGCATAAGAAGCCTGATTCAAGGAAGGGCTGTCTTTAGATATTTTAAAAGAGCAATTAAAGACAGGTCTTATCTTGGTTGTGATCTGCTCCTCACTTCTTATTATAGGTCTGTGAGGTATAAATATATAATCACATCTCTTAAATTTAGGAATATTTACAATTTCAATTATATTATCTTGCAAATATTGAGAAAAAATATTATTATAACTTTCTACAAGTCCTTTTTGCTTAAGAGAAGAATAGACTCTATTTAATACTCTCAAAGAAATATCAAAATTTGAAGCAACATTTTTAATTTTTTCTTCTATCCAAGGAAGTTTGACATAATAATTGCCATCCTGGAAAGAAATATCATTCTTAAATTTTTTAATCATGATCTCATCATAAGAGGCTAGATCATTATCCTCTTTAGTAGGAATACCAACACTCTCCATGGACAACAAATATTCAAGTCCATGTTCTACTTCAGAATCATCATAAATATTATCAAAAGGGTGAAAATAACTTTTAATAGGATTTAAAATCAAATTTACAATGGTTTCATTCACTAAAGCAGACTCCTCCTCTTCTATCAATGGAGATTGCATATTCACTTTACTTACTTCTATGATTTGATTTCTGGTTAAAAAATTTTGAACATTACCTATAGGTATAAACTTATTTGCAATTTTAAAACAACTTCCAGACATTATATTAACTAAATTAAAAGAAGGAAGAAATTGAATAATGTCTGTGCCTAATAAACAATCTATGTCAAACATATCATGGTCTCCACTGTCATAAAAAGAAGAATCAGCTAAAGGAATACCATTTTTCTTAAAATTTTCAACCGCTTTATTCATGCCGTGAATTCTATAATTTAAATTTAAATCATTGTCAATGAGGAAAGGCATGCTAAAAACTTCCCGATCATTAAATTGTAAACCCAATAACAGTTGCTGAAAAATTCGCTGTTTTGCACCAATGAAAGTTTGAATATTGTACTCTAATTCATGTAAATTATCAAAATTATTAATTAAACCTGTCATGGCATTTTTAGATATGTAAGAGCGTTGACTACATGTATCTATTGCTCCTCTTACTGTAACCTTTTTGTTGCCTTTAAAGAGTTGAAAGGAAATTGTTGGCAACAAATACACTTTATCCACATTTTGTTGGAAACTTATACATAAGGAGCTAACAGACTCATTTTGCTCATTTGGGATATCATTGGGACAAAAAGCTGTTATATGGGAATTAGCTTTACACTTAAAACAATTAAATCTTAATTTATTTTTAATACCATAACATTTTTCAGGCACATGACCCAAACCTCCACAATGATGACACATGTTTAGCTCTTTGGCACGTTTTATACGCTGAGGCACTGTTGGATACTTGTCACATAAATAGAGAGGATGATTTTTTAATTGACATAGCTTACAAATTGTAGGGTTGTAAGTTTGAGTTTCTATTTTATTATTTACATACATTTTAGAATCTTTACTATTATTTACAGTTTTAAAATTTTGAAGAGTACTAGATTTAGGAGCTTTAGTAGCTTGAAAAACTTTATTTACTTTAGCTTTGGTTGATACATCCTTCCTATTTTGGGACAAAATACTTAAAGTATTAATAACCTCATTATAATGATCAAAAATTTGTACCAAAGTAGGATAATTATTTGCAATTTTATGTATTAATTCACTTTTAAACACTTTAGGCAATTTTTGAAATATTATATTACTCAAGAGTAGACTTCCAGGTGTATCAGCTTCTAAAAAGTCTACTTCATAACTCTTAAGTTCATAAATCATTGACCTAAGTTCATTTATATACACTTTCAATTTCAAAAAGCCTTCATCATAGCCTTCATCAACCTTAAGATCTAAAATATTATTTATATTTTCATTAATTATGAAAGGCCTATCAAGAAATTCTTTCTTTAATAACCTTAAGGCTATGTCATAGTTTTCATCTGTAATAGACAGATGGCTTACTACTTTAAGAGCATAATCCTTTAAAAAACTAATTAAATAAGTAAGCTTTACTGAATTGGTTAAATTACTCCTATTACCGATTAAATTATTAAATTTATTAAGGAAATTGGAAAAAAGCAATTTATTTTTTCCCAATCCATCAAATATTTCACACTGCAACTGAGGCAGTTTGGAATCATTTATATTAACCTTATTTATTAAATCCAAAAAATTATCAGTATTTACACTCTCATTTATTTTTACAATTTCTTTAGGAAAATATTTTTCTAAGGACAATAACTCAGCTGACAACTCAAAATGGTAATCTACTTGACCTTCAAGCTCAGTTTTAAAATAAGAAGGATCTAAATTATCTACATTATTATCAGACAACAGTATGACAATCTCTTCATCCAAACTTTTAATAGAATAGACTTCTTTCTCAATATCAGTATTTACAGCTCTAAATAGAGGCTCTGTTAATTTATTTTCATTACCAAAAGCAGTTAACTTTTTTAAATTATTAGTAATTTTTGCTTTAGAAATAGCTCTTTTTCTTATCAAAGCTTTAACAGAAGCTTTACAAGAGCTTAAAGCTTGAGCTTCTTCATCAGTTAGGCCCATAATTTTGATTAGGTATATCAACTTAGCCTATAATAAAATTTACTATTTGTAGCATAATTTAATTACTGTACCTTAATATTAATAATTTTCCCAACCAATAAATGAAATCCAAATTCATTAAATAGGCAGCTTTATAATTTTCAATAGCTATAGCCTATCGAACGCATGTACTGCTAGTAAACAAACTTAATTTCTAATTTTAGCATAAATTTGCTTTAATATATGATTATTATAAACTATCCTATCACCAATTACTAACACTATCACTTTTTTTCATATATTTACACTAGAAATGCTTAAAATCCATTTCAATTTAACAAAATTCACACTTAAATTTACATTTAGCTTTCGTGAATAATTTATAATATCGATATGTAATCGATATATCGATACATACTCGATACAAATATTGAACAAGGCAATATCGCTCCACTATCGATATTGAAAATATCGATCTTTCTAAGAACAATACGTCACAGTATAAATATGAATATTTCTACTATGAATACGTAATGCAATTTTTCGATACGAAAATAGAAACTTTTTCTGAGTTGAAAATTAATTTTTGAAATAAAAAATATATGTTAACTTTGCTAAGTTATAAATAATACCAAACTCAACAAAATTGAACATAT
The DNA here is from genome assembly GCA_015478945.1 of Trachelipus rathkii. Classification (NCBI taxonomy): domain Eukaryota; kingdom Metazoa; phylum Arthropoda; class Malacostraca; order Isopoda; family Trachelipodidae; genus Trachelipus; species Trachelipus rathkii. Next base: position 31,223 of record JABUQX010120333.1, on the reverse strand, counting down.
ACTTCTTGGAAAGAATTATTTAAAATAACAAACTGATTAACACTAATAAAGAAATATAAAAGTGTCTTACCTTATAAATAATTACGGCAACTTTAATATGCTTAGGACCTACCAATTTATTACCCAAAACAGTTCTTCAGAGTTTCGATTCTAACATTTGAATAAATTATAATACAAGATTTACAAAATTAAAATTACAATTAATGATGGTAGTTTCAAAAATTAATTTGACTTTCAGAACGATATTGCACTGTTCTTTATTTTTAACTTAAGGAATTTCAATTAGAGAAAAGTATTACATAAATATTTCCCAACATAAACTAGGTTGGGATTATAGTCTAATTTAAGTAGAACTTGCACTGTTATATGCTTAACAATTTAAAAGTTGCATATAAACAAAAACAACTTTTTCCGAACGATGGTCACAAGTACTTACTTATCCTTGTTTTTTATAATAATATGATCAAGGAGGTTGCGCGATACATATGCGCCTTGCTCAATTGGTTAAATATTACAGGGAAACAATTGAATAACGTTTCTACTAAAATTTAAGTATAATTATTTTAAAAATAATAAAGTTAATAAATAAATTAATATTTTAACAATAAATATGAAGTTTTTAATTATAATTTTAACAATATATATATATATATATATATATTATATATATAAATAAGTAAAAATCTTAGGAGCTACATTGATCGATATATATATATGCTATACTAGTTATGGTAACAAGTTACTTAACCGCCCACACGGAACGGGAGCTCGGATCAAAAAAAAAATTCACAGGTAGGGCCTCTATGATACATAAATAGACGTTTTAGGGGCGAAAATGTAAAAAAAAAATAAAATAAAATAAAATCATATCTCAAAAACTACAATAGCTACAGCGAAAAGGAATACATTTTTGGAATCCTGGTAAAATTTTAGTTAGGAAAATGTAAAAAAAAGAAAAAAATTATTGTTAATAATTATAGTAATATGAGGAGAAAGCCTATTTAAGACCTTTTTATACGTTACTCGTTAAAATAAATAGACTTTGCTAGTATACGATGTGTGTGGTTTGTGCGTTTCTGTGTAACTCCTCTACCCCATAAGGGCTGATACCGCATCCGATTCGTTGGGCAGGAGTCGGGTCGTTCGGCCTTCCGGGGAACTACGGGGTAGGACTAATTCCCCCCTCCGGGGAGGGTCTCCGGAACCCCCGCTCTTTGGTATTTGGGTGTCGCGGGAGTTCCTCCGCCCCTCCCCTTACGGGGTATGGGAAAACGTCCCCCCTTGTGTTCCCCCGTCGGCTCGAGCCCCTACTTGCCGTTAATACCTTTTTACAAATACATATATACCTATATATAAATTTCGCACCCTAGAACAGTTAGGTAAAAAATAAAAAAAAAATCATTTCGACCCTAGAACATTTATTTATGTATCATAGATGCTTACCTGTGACAATTTTTTTTTTTTTTGATTTCCGAGCTCCCGTTCCGTTGTGGCGTTAAGTAACTTGGTCCCTATATCACTACTATATACTATATATATTAATATATATATTAATTACTTTATATATATATTATTATTATTCATATGTATATTAATATATATATATACTAATATATTAGATATATATATATATATATATAGATATTATTATATATATATATATATATATAATATATAAATATATATATATATATACTTATCTCTATATTTGAATCAGTGTACTATTATCTGATAACAAACCTTTTCTAAGTCAAGATCACACGAAGCGTTAAGTTTAAGTTAGGTTTGCTAAGAAAATTGTTTATTGCCAAGCTCTTCTGGCATAAACCGACGAAGCTTCTCTCCCTAAAGAATTTTTCTTAAAAACTGTTACTTAACTTAACTTTTCTTGAAGTTAGAAATTTTTTTGAACTTTAGAATTTTTTTTCAGAAAATATAATCTGATTCTAATCTAGTTATTTTACTATAGTATAGTATATATCATATAATATATATATATAATATATATATATATATATATATATATATATATAATAATATAATATATATATATATATATATATATATATATATAAAATATATATATATCTATTTATAATATATTATATATATATATATATATATATATATATATATAATATTATATATATATATATATATATATATATATAATATATATATATATACTAATATATATATATATATAATTTAATTTTTTTTTTAATTTTATAATTATCTTTTTAAAAAAAAAATTATTATAATAGGTACACGTCAGATGAGGAATCGTAGTATTAATTATAATTTTTATATATCTTAATATAATTTAATATATATATATAAATTATATATATATATTATATAACTATATACTATGTTTCAAAATAATATTAAATGTTATATATATATATACATACTAGTATATATATATGTATAATTATTATATATATATATATAATATTATTATATATATATATATATATATATATATATAATTATATATATATTATAATATATATATATATATATATATATATATTATATAAATATATATATATAATTATATATATATAGTATCTTGACTTTACGAAGTTTATATTCGTTTTGTTACTAGACTCCGTAACTCAATTTGCTTCGCTTATATCAAATCAATTTATTTCAGTATTTATTAAACCAGGGGCCAATAAAAATTTAAGCCTTTGTTAAAGTTAGTAAAATTGGGGAATTCATTTAGGATCCTAAATTTTTGAAACAGAAAAAGACAAACTTTCTTTGTAATGGTGAATTTTCACATATAATTTAATTTAATTATTAACAAAAAAAGTACAAAGAAATAAATATATATTTTTTGGGGCTTCACACTTAAGCTTATAAAAATGAGTAAGCTTAGGCAATTTACTTCAGTTTAAATTTGATGTACCTACGGAAAGTTTGTAGAGTGTTTTAATTAACGAATACCGTAGGGTGGGTTACAGGTCGCCCCAAATGCATGGCAGACCGCCCGCGGACTACCGCGGGCTTCCGGCAACACCGGTACCTAAAATTAAATTTTAATTCTTTCTCTTTTCGTACAACAATGAAGAAGGCAAGCTTAGCGTAGGTAAATAATTCTGAGATAGCATTACCAACCATTCCAATACTAATTTTATTATTGCGCCCTGTTTAATAAAGGATCTTTTCATTGAAACTATATTGAAATTATATTAACATTCCAGCCCCTTAAACATGTGCACCCTTAGTATTTTTTTTGTTACATGCCTGTTTAAATCAAATAAATAATTTAAAAAATAACAAAATATTAAATTAAGACATAATAAAATAAAATGGTAAATAAACAAACTGCTTTCATAAAGTGTATATTTACATTGGATATCAGACAACTTGAACTTAACTTAATTTTCTTCACTGGTTTTTGGCTTTTTCGCCACGCTTTCCTCACTTACACTTGCAGGCCGTTTCAAGAAAAACCTGTTCAAGGAAGTTTACTTCTTCCTCCCTTTCAGAATGTTTCGCAAATGAGTTAGGCAAGTGTCATTAAATAGCTCCGATGCACGACCAGTTGCAACTTTTTCTGGGTGCTTCCTTTCAATAAACTATGAAAATCTCTAGCGGCGGCTCGTACCTCAAATTTCTGGCTAGCAATTCAAAGCAATAATCGACAGATACAACCTCGTATGTAAGGTACTATAATATATATATATATATATATATATATATTTATATATCATACAAGATAAACACTAATATTTTTATATAATCTATATAATTATAAGAATATATTATATATTCTATATCTATATCATCAATAATTAATATATATATATATATATATAATATATATATATATATATATATATTATATATATATATATATATATATATATATATATATATATATATATATATATATATATATATATATATATATATCATTAAATATTATTAATACATAATAAAGATTAACATATATATATATATATATATATATTATATATATATATATATATAATATACTATTATATATATATCCACTGTCCTTTATCAATTTACGTTATGCTACTATATATATATATATATTTTGATAAAGATTTTATTCCTGAATAACCACCTTTAACAATAGATGAATATTATTAGATGTTGAAGAGAGTGAGCGTTGTCAGGATAAAGTGGCGTTTCTTCCCGGAAGCTGCTTAGGATTCATCAGTGGTGCTAGCAGCCTCCTGCACCAGACGCCACAGAACTCCCCCTAGTGACAATGCGCGACGCACACTCCGGCTCTCCGGATCTGGAAGGATGTCGGGTAGTAGCGCAGTAGCTATTCAAGTGATCGCAGCTTAATGGTGTGCACGCATTAAGTCACCAAGCAAGGGCTTCGACCACTCTGTACACTCTTACGTGCAGTTGGTCCGCACCTGCAGAAGCTTGAGAAGTACGGTACAGGTGGCACAGGATTACCGAACAGAGTATATGTATATATATATATATATATATATATATTGTAAATATATATATATATATATATATATATATATATACTCATCTGACAGCTGACCAACGTCCTTCCAGGTGCGCAGAGCGGAGTGTGCTCGCGGCATTGTCACTGGGGGGAGTTCTGTGGCGTCTGGTGGAAGGGGGCTGCGACCACCACCGATGAGTCCAAAGCAGCCCCCCGGGACGAAACGCCAATTCATCGCGACAATGCTCACTCTCTTCAACATCATCTAGTCTTCAGCTAATGAAGGTGGTTCTTCAACAGCGACCATAACCCCTTCATATTGGTGACCACCGGAGTGACTAGTGCCACTGGAGTGGCACAACGAACACCAGCCAGCATCCCATCTTCTCTCAAAGTTGTTCGCCGTGGTAAGACATTTCGTTGTAGAGTTTGTTTTACCACAATCGTTCAACGCGGCATTACATCAATTCAAGTTTCTTCTGCTGGGCGCTGCTCTGTTCGGTCATCCTGTAACGCCTGTACTGTGCTTCTCACTGCAGGTGCAGACCAACTGCACGTAAGAGTACAGAGTGGTCGAAGCCTTCTCAGTGGCTTTAATGTGTGCACACCTAGCTCTCATCTGACAGCTGACCAACGTCCTTCCAGGTGCGCGGTGGCGCAGAGGCGGTGTGTGCTCGCGGCATTGTCACTGGGGGGAGTTCTGTGGCGTCTGGTGGAAGGGGGCTGCGAGTCTGCGACCACCACCGATGAGTCCAAAGCAGCCCCCCGGGATGACTGACTAGTTCTTGATAGTGAAAAAAAAAACGCTTTTTCAACGTCTGCAGACCACGTCCTAATAATGCGCATCTATTTCGAGGTGGTTCTCAGGATCAACTCACTTGAGCTCCGCTTCATAATTTAACCCTCATGCTATACATATAGCTATAACGGTCTATTATTATAATCTCGTATATATATGAATATATTACTTACACTATTACCCATATATATGATACCATATATTATAATCATATACTATATATATCGGTAATTATACTATAAATATATATATATACTATATATATTATATATATATTTAAGGCCTTATACTATACTATATATATATATTACTCCCTTAATATATATATATATATATATATATATATATATATATGAAACGATCATGAAATCGTTTCTTATAACATTACATGCAAACTTTTTTTTTTATGAGTCCATTATTAAAGATGTGGACTTCCTTGTATCTTTTAACGCTTTCTTATATAAGCTAATTAAATCAGCCAATCAGATGCAAGATTCTAAAGAGTTTGGCATCTTTTGCCCAAGCTGTTTTTTATTATTATTATTATTATTGAGAGTTTAAGAGGGACAGCAACGATACACAATCCTGTAATAATGTGTGGGCTCTGACCTCCACGTCTGTCTTTTCACTATAAATCAAACATTGTAAAAAGATAATAACTCCCATAATATTAATAGAACTAAATATATCAATTACTCTAAATTGTTAAGCAAGAAACACATTGGATTATCTATTTAATAGCAATAATAATAAAATAATTTAATGCTACTCTTAATCAAAATTTCTATATCAAATTAATGAAGCTTTCAAAACACGAAATAATAAACAATTATCAATTTTATTAATTCCTTATTATGATTGTTAAAGATTCGTTTGCTTTTAGGTACCTCAACATTCTTTTGGTGAACCCTTTAAAGCAGGGTTGAGGAGCCGGTAAATTTTTTTACGACTCCAATTTATAATTTCCTTCTCCATTTACACTTGTAAAATCATCAATTCTCTCGTGCAAAACTTTTAGAGGTATGATGAAAATTAGTTTTTAAATGACATCTTTATTAACTTTAGAAAATGAGATTTTTAAAAAATACAGAAAAAGAATAATTCACTTTCTCCTTAAATTTTAATATAATTCCTATTTGAATGATGAACTGACATTTACGTAATATAATTTTATTTAAAAGGTTTTTATTTATTTTTTCATTTTCTTTTCTAAAAAGAAAAAAAAACGAAAAAAAATCATATTTCAGTTTTATCCTAAAGTTTAAAATAATTCCTCTTTGAACTATGAGCTGCCTGAACACATGTAATATAATTTTATTCAAAACAGATTTTTTATTTAAAATAAATGATAATAATAATAAAATAATAAAAACAAATTATAATTCACTTTCATCCTAAATTTTAAAATGGTTTCTTTTTGAACTGCCTGAGCATATGTAATATAAATTTATTTCAAATTCAATTATTTCTTAAAATTAAAATTTCTTCAATAAAATCCTCCTTTAACGATGCCCTTAGAACCAATTTTATTATTTTTATAGCAGAAAATACGCTCAATCAATATTCCACTGGACTAGGAGGGCAAAGCTGGTTAAATTTGGTGTAAGACCACATCTTCGCCAAAATTTTAGGATAGGTAGGGGATTTGCCTCTATTAACTTGTTAACTTGATTTCGGGTCGATTTACATTATTTCATCTAATGCCTTATGGAATTCATCTTTGTATTTTTCTAGGGGATTATCTTCAGTTTTGAGGAAGATTCTGAACTGTGGATCAACGAAGATGGCCGTCAAAATATTTTGTTTTCAGTTAAGATTCTTTCCCATTTTTCCATGAAATTTTTAATATCATTTGCTTAAAACCGTTCTTTATAAGTTTTTGTTGTTGTTGTAAATTATGGGAGTTTTAATAATTCTTTGAGGGTTTCGATTTGCTCCCACTGACTATCGGAGATAGAAAGTTCAGGAGCGCCGGCAGCCATTATACTAATATAGTATTTTAGTTGCAGAGGCCTTTTCTTAAAACTAAAAAGTAATATATAAATAAAGCAATTGTGTATCTATTGGTCTTACCTTGAATTTGTTGGTTTTCAAAAGATTTTTGCTCTTGAGGTGTTCTTGAAGCCCTAAGATAACTCAGCCTTGTGGTTTTAGTCAATTAGCACTTACATTAAACTTAGTAGGGTAAATTGATTAGTAGGCTATAAGGCAAGAGAATAGAGATAGGTTGATAGTTGAAAAAGTTGAAAAGAAAAGACAATTTACCTTCCTTTCTTTACATTTTTTATTATTAATTTTGATTTTCACAAGCGCAACAATTAGGACCGTTATTGTATCAGTAATGAATCTTATATTACTCTAAATTTTTTTTAGTGAAGATTCTGGACAATTATATCCAATGGGGAGACAAAAATATAATTCCGCTAAAACTAATTAAATAGATGAAACCGTATATGAAAAATATATTAGCTAAATTTTATTTTAATATTCCTAAAATAAACACCAAAAATTATAAGATAAAAATTATTATAAATATATATATATATTTTATTTAATATATTATATATATATATAATATATATATTATATATATAATATATATATATAATAATATGTATATATATATTATATATATATATATATATATATATATATCATTTATATATATATATATATAATATATATTTTAATAATATATTATATATATATATATATATATATATGGTGGAAGTATACAACTAGTTTTTATTATCCTCCCACTGAGGGTGCAATGAAAACCATTGCAATTTAAAAAAAATTAAAATTTTTTACAAGTAAAGATAATTCATATGCTATTCTTGACAACTGACAGCAGCCTGTCTAAGTGTCTTTCTTTGACTGAATTGAGCTGAGAATTTTGATCTGTTGAGAGTTCAAGGTTTGAGTGAATTCATACCTGAAGTTGAAGGTTGTACATTTACAATAGCAGTATCACTATTACTTGAATAACTGAATTTGAAATTTTGAGGATTAAACTTGATCTTGTATTTTCATTGTTTTTGACCATCTGGGTTTGTGGAAATCACGACTTGTTCAGCATCAGCTTCTCCACTGGAGACAGAGTGGGTATAGATAACTCCAATGGGTAGAGATGATAAATAGAATGATCATAGGTTTGTCCATCTCCCCTTTTTAATAACACACTCCTGATCTTTTTGACATCACCAACAATGACTTCCAGAACCTCTGCCCAAAAGCCAGAAAGGTCTAGGCTTGTTAGGTGTGTGAATCAAACTATATCTTCAACCTTAATTCTGTTGGTCCACTCTGACTGATAGAGATTTCTACTTGTCTGACGCAAATTTAATAGATAAGACTCATACCAATAATTTACTGAAAGTCTCTAAAACTCTTCCTTGAGCAGTTGGAGATATGGCTTAGTCATGTTGTGAGGGAGGGAGTTGTTTCCATATGGGGGTGGGAAACTTCATTTGAATATGAGGTTTGAATTGCCATAAGGCCTCAAAGGAATTTAGAGCAATAATTTCCAAATCATTATCTGTTTGGACCTATAGGTTAAAGGACTGAATTCGAATAACATTGATAATATTGAAATTAGCTGTTAACAGTTGTTGGAAGTAAGTTAAGGTTGCTTTACCTATTGTTTTATAGAGACACCCCTTAACTGTTCTATTATTCTCTCCCAAACTGATCCCACCCAACTGGAATAAATTGGAAATCTTGTAATGTTTGATGTTATTGATACGCAATATGTTCGGAGAGCATATCTGAAGACAAAGATTTCTAACAGTATATTTCCACATTGCTTGAAATTCCTAGCAAATATCTGAGTAGGCTACAAACTGACGGCTATTGCCAATAATTTGTGAACGTTAGAATGAAAGTAAAAGGGATTCAGTGGAACATATCTGGAAGGACATTAACATGAATAGCTCTGTCTGATATTAAGGCAGTTGTAAATTAATAGATACATTTTTTGGAATTCCTTATTAATTAATCTTTACAAAGAGATGTCCTTTAAAGTCCACGTCAGTTTCAAAAGGACGCACAAATTAACTCTATGATGAGGGAGATTAGTCATTTTTGGGGACATTTAAAGGGAATACTGTTAAATTTCTTGCAGATTATACAGTCTGACAAAAAACATTCTTTACAGTCTGTCTGGCCTTTGTAATCCAGAAGCCACTAAAATCTGAGAAATTGATAGTGGTTTGGAACACCACTAGTGTTGACATCTAGAATTGAAAATAGCTCTTATGATTAATTTAGTGAGATGATGATCCTTGCCAAGAGGAATTGGATTTATCACATCATCATTTTATTTGGAAAAGTTTATTGGCAATTTTATGTTTAAAATCGGATGAGGCCTTATCATCTATGAATAAATTAAATTGATTAACTAGCAGTGGAATCTCGTTGAAATAAAGATAAGGGAGAAATAATCATTTCCTTAGAGAATCCAAGCTCTAACATAGTTCTAACCAATTAAAGTTGGGCTTTCTTGATCACAATTTTTTTCATACAGCCCCTTACTCGTGCTAATGAATTTGAATATTTTTGAAGTTACCTTACAAAGCTTATGCACACTTGAGTAATCTTTAAAGAATAACAAAGACTGAGTAACAACTACAGATATGTGATATTGTAAAGTCTTTTCCTTATTGGCATCAGACAAACATTTAAGTTTACAAAGCCTTGGGGGTGTGAGTCTTATTCTGGTTTTTGGACTTATCCGGCTGTGACAAGGATCAAATCTATAAGGTGTGTGCCTACACCCATAACTGAGCAACCTAAATAAAACTGTAAAATTGCAACTGGATTTTTTCATCAACCTTCTGAAGTATATAGTGGACTTCCATCTTAGAAGTCTACAATATAAATAAAATTATAGTACTTCAGTCCAATGTTATATTTTTTGGGCCATCTTGTGTGTAGGTGTGTGTGTGTGAGTGTAGTTCTTGTGGCAAAATTTTCCGTCAAAACTTAAAACAAATTTAATATGACTTCGTACGTAGCAAAAGTTTATTTTTATAATCACAAATATTTTTAGTTTTTATCGTGGTAAATTCTTTTGATGGAAAATGCCTAATATTATTTATAAAAATTATTTAATTACGTTATGTTCGAAAATGTAATAAAGAGGACGATGCCAATTAAAAGGAATTTAGAAATTTGTTTTTTTTGAACCAATCGTCACTTTTCTTACATTTCGACGTAGGAAATGAAAGCGTGACTTTCTTTGGAAAGCACCGGTTTAAAATTTTGAATAGTATACCAGCTATTTGCCTGATAATTTCCCTATCTATCTGGCCTACTGTGTGTTAATATATTTATACTGTGAGTCTGTGACCATAATCTAATATAGTTCTTGTGCTGTGGCTATGTTATATTGCAAATAATGTTTTTTATAGTTATTTATTTATTTATTTATTATTGTCGTTCAGCTCTCTGTTAAAAAAATATCAGGTGCAAGTGAGACTTCACATAATAAGGAAGTTAGTAAGCAGGAAACTAATTTTGACACACTGCTATAATAAAATTACAATACAAATTCAGGGTTGATAACTACTTAATTGGCTCTCTAGCCCTTGAACCGTATTAGGTAATTTTGGCACATATATTTTCAATCGCAGACTTGATAATAATCGGAGGACAGATTATTTACTAATACAATATGATCAGACTTTTGAGTAGTGTGGATCATCGTTTGTTAATGATCTATGTTTGGATGTTTTTGTTACATTTTAATAATTACTTAATTTGTAACCCATATTTGCCTCTTTTTAAACTCTTATGAAATCCAGCATTTGAGTTAAATACTTCTGTTATTAAGAACTTATCCTCGAGTAAATATTTAAAAAAAAAATATGGATAGATTAGCTTACATTACCAAGATTTTTTATAAACTTGAGAATTATAAAATTTCGTTTCAAATGAACTGTTACACCAGTGACTTACAACACCCATTAATGTAAAGTTTTTATTTTAATTTTTGTCTTGGGGTATTAAGTATGGCTATAACAACGGTAATTGAGCAGCATTCACCAGTCCAAAGTAGACCAAGGCTGTATTAAACACGCCACACAAACATTTTGGACATGGTCAAAAAAGATGAACGCGGTAATAAAAATTAGGGTTTCTTTTTTACAGATCTGTGTGGCGCACTAGGCCCTTACCGATTTTCAAGTTTACACGATATACCGTTTACATTTTGAAAAAAAAAAAAATATTAATGGACAATTTTCCAAAAATCATTTTTTTTTTTTTTTTTATATTCATCTTGTTGTGTAGGGATGAAAAATCTGTCAAAATGCATTTCAGATTATCAATAATTCATTATTATTTTTTTGGATATTCTATTTTTTTTTTTTCAGTAATATTAATAATTTCGTGTACAATATCTTTCATAGACACAAACTAGATGCTCCTTGTGGTAAAAATGTGGAGGAACACGAGTGATTTATATGAAATGATTCAGAACGAATTATGTGACTAAGGTTGAACAATTGCACCAATTAGCAACCAACCCATTGAGCCAATAAAAAAATTTTATATAAATATCACAAGAAAAAATATACTATTATAGTTAAAAACAAAACTGTATAATTAATGTCAGAGTACAAAAAAATATTACTTTTAATTTTTTTCACCGCAACAGGTCAAAAGACTAATAAGTTTTGCTGGAGGTGAAAGGACCTAAACTTTTATCGAGTAAACTGATTATGTCTATTAAACCATCTAAATGCATTGTAATTTTACAGAACAAAAGAGAAAAAAACAATAAGCAGACTATTGCACGACAAAAATACATTACGTTGATAAAGATTTTTTATTTTAAAACTATGACTCATATTAAGGGCGTATAATTTTGTTAATAAATGTGGTTGACAATAATAAAAGAATCTGTGTTAACATAAAAATATGAATAATCAAGACAAAATGCTAAGGGAAAAATGTTAAGCACCTCTATATGTCTAGCGCATTTTTACTCTTCATGCGTGAGTAGGGGAATGTAGAAGAGAGGAAAAGATTGGACAACGGCGCCGGACCAAGCAACAAGGTAAGGTACGAAAACACCAATGCTTTTAAAATGCCCGTGTGATCCATTAGTCATAGAGATATCTTATTCGGATTATGCTGGAATAAAGGTGAGTGATAATCTGTAAATCTCTAGTGTATCCAAGAAAGGTAAGGTGACACACGGATGTATTTTTTTTAAAAAAAAAATGTACCATAGTGTGTAAATTAAAAATTAAAAAATATTATAAATTAAAAAAATAAAACAAATTAATTTGAAAAACAAGTTCAATAACCTCAATTGCTTAATAAATTTTAACTGTTAAAAAGAAAATAATAGTGCTATATACTCTATTATATATATATATAATTATATAGGTAGTTGTCCATTTATTATGAATACCGTATATAGTATATAGTATATAGTAAGATTTTAGAAAATAATAGCCTCATATAGTACACTAATATAAATAGTATCTATTGTACGTGATGACACGCCACGATTCAGAGTACGACAATTATGAAGTGTTGAATGCAAACGGGCTCCGTCTGTGATGTTACCTACACATCAGGATTTTCCGTCGTATTCAAACTTCACTGGTAATGACTAAATTTTATCTAACATACTATATATATATACTATAGATAATATATATATATATACTTAACTTATATATATATAATATATATATATATAAATTATATTATAAAATACATAAAAAATAAAATTATAATACCGAATAACTATTAGGAGTGCATACCCACAGGAGCAGAAATAAAAATATTCAAGGACTGGAGTGGCTGACCAGAGAGGGACCGGACCCAAAAGATAGGCTGGAAAAGGCGGCGCCCGTGCAGAGGGACAAAAGAAAGTAGTGTTGCCAAATGGGGAGACCTAAGAGGAGGATGCCAACACAACACAGACCGAGAGGAAAGCAGAAAAGGGGGACAGTTTTCAGGTCAGTGCCATCTACCCCGTGTGCAAAAGGAGAGGGGGTCGAGGAACCCCTTGACCACCCGGCCCAAATAGCTGTAGATGAGGGGTAACTGGCAGCGGGACACGATGGTGGAGTCGCGCGATTTCACGGAAGAACCGGCATTACCTGCCATAGAAGAGAGAAGCGCCGAGAATGAGGAAAAAACACGGGAAAGAGAGGTGATAGTGGGTACCATCACGCGGCACTGTGTGGTTTCCCAATTAATGACCTACAGAGGAAAAGGACCGAGAGACGTCGCCGACTCATGCCATTGGGAGAGGGGTATGTGTGAAGGAAAAAGACCTAGAAAGAGAAAAGGAGAGAGTTAAACTCTACCTTGAGGATTGAGTCAGCAACTGTAGTTATTAAAAAGAAAAATCAGATTTATAGAGGAAAAAAATTTACCAAATTTTTAATTCATTCTGTTTCCACTCATTTCTTTGTTATCCGTTCATTCGTCATTTCTTCAATAAACGTAAAAGAGAAAGGTATATGGGTCTGAACGGAAGCTCTAAGTTATTAGTATAGACTAAATTCGAGTATGGGTCATAAATATCGAGGTTCTAATTTCTATATATAATAATTAATTATGAATAATATTAATACAGGAGGCCTGGAGCAGCGATAAGGGGGTAACAAAATTTTTTTGTTTTGGAAAATATTTCCTTAACTTCATTAGTGCAAACTTACTAATTTTGGGGTAAGGAAAAAACTAGATATGAGAAAGAAAAATCTTTTATTAGCTTCTAGTTTCTGTTGATATGGATACAATAAGGTGGGGAGCGAAGATGGTTAATTTAACTGTGGGATCAATAACTGAAGAAAGATGATGATGACAATCGATTGGTAGATATGCATATAGGAAACACTGGAAACCAGAGAATTGGTATATAAAAATACCAAGAAATTGAAAAGTAGTGTGCATTTTAAAGTGAAAAGTAGTATGTTAAAGTACATGGTCAGTTAAGGCATATCTGGAAAGAAAGTGTGAAGTATTCTAAATAGTATTGAATGGTGAAAACAAAAATGAATAAAAGGTTCCACTAACGCGGACATAAGTAAGTAAAGGAATCGTTCCCCAAAGAGAAACGTAGATGGTAGGTAAAAAGTAAGTAAGAGGAAACTTATCATGGTAAGGATAGGTCACTTTTCTAATGTGGAGATGAATTTTTTGACATTTTTTGGCTCCCCTCTTGTATAAATCCATAACAGAGAGGTGGAAGTAAAACACTGAAGCAACTGGGTCCAAGTCAACATCTAATCACGGATCAAACTGAGTAACCAGCCGTAAGGCGCCGCAAGGCAGCATAGCTTTCAAACGGCCCCATAGTATTTTGTATAATTACAGAACATAATCCTGACGTAGGGGTTGGAAAAAAAAGGCCGTTGTTTTTTCAAATTCATGTTTTTTTTCAAGAAAAAAAAAAACATTTTTTTTCATTTTATTCATATAAATTTATTTTTAAAATTATAAAGAGGCTAATATAATTTTTCATTTGAGTATTTCATTTGTCATCAGATATGAGCATACTTGAAATTAAACAAATATTCGATTATGATTTATAAAATAGCAGAACAACCTTTCTCTTATATTTTATATCGAAGTTGTTTCGTTACCAAATTTACAGTAGGTTGTAGCCTACAGACTGCTGTTTGTATTTACTGAACCTTAATTTAACTATGTATTAAATTGCAATATAAATTATAAACATATTTTATAATTTACTTTTAAATGTTATATGTAATGTATTATATTTATTTTAGGAATGAGGAGTCTGGAATGACAAATAAACTCCAAAAAGTGACTTTAAGGGATGGCAGAATGAAGCACATAATGAAAAGGAAAAAGTATAATTGAAAAAAAGGCGGAATGTGAAAAAATTAATTCTTACACCAAGATTTGTAAATGAGGAGGTAACTGACTGTGATGACTAAATTTAAATATTTGCTTTGGAATATCAACTTTTTGTATTCACTAATTTCTTAACTAGTCGGACAGCCACTAACCCCAAGAACCCCAGTCACTACTAAGCCTGGGTACTGACTCTGTGCTGTGACTACTTGTTCAAGCTCAATTATCACTGGGACTCATCGAGCGGGTGATCAGCCACATTTATAATTTTGATGATGAGGTCTGATAGTCTGTATATTACTCAGTCTATGAAAGAAAAAAAGTAAAAAATGAATTAAAGTGTCGTAAGTGGAAGAATGTAAAGGAATAAGAAAAAATGAGAATGAAAAAAGGATGAGTAGAAAAAAAAGGCAGAGAGGGCACAAAAGTAAAATAACAGAGAAACTATACTTAAGAGGACTTTGAGAAACTAAGACAAATGAAAACTACTAGCTCATAATAATTTCATTATTTCTCACACAGTTAAGAGGGCATGAAATCTTTGAAGAGAATAGTCTCCTAAAGGAGTTCGTTAGAATATAGCAAAATTGGGAGATGAAACAACATAAAATAACTAGTAGAAACAGTGAAAAACGGGTTCTGATGGTCACTAAAAAATACTAGGTAGTTTCTGGACAATGGCCGAAAGACAAGCTTTCACCCATGATGTTAATGCTCAACGGCACTAAACAAAAGAGAGAGATAACACAAGAAAAACAAGTCACAGAGGACGGTGTTGCTTAGGATGTTCGGCATTTTTCTAAAATATACTGATAAATAAAATTAGTGATAAAAACAAGTGTAAAAACCTGAAAGACTTGAAGAACAGAGTCAAGAAAACATGTGATGGAAGCCACCAAACCAAATATTATATAATACTCCAAAAATCCTTCGCCAATCCTCAAACTCAAAACAATACTTCCCGCGTGGAAACCCTTAAAATTTTGAACACAAGATCTGTTCAGGGGCTTCCACCTTGTAGGAAATTGGAAACCAAAATGTCCCCAAATTAGGAGGCATAATTTGCCTTTAAATTTTGACTATTAGATGGTAATTGTTCAAAAACATTAGTCACTCACTCATTCAACAATCTTTAGATGTTAGCGTAAAAAAACGAGAAATACTTACAACAATAGAAAAAAGAGAGGGACAAGATTTTTACTTTGATATGTTTTATTACGAAAATATCGAAGTAGAGAACCGGTTTTTTTCGAGAAGAAAGAACAACGAGCTTGTTTATGGGTTTTCCTTTCCCAACCACTAAAAATAATAGTCCTTGACAAAGAGGGCAAATATACTGTTCTCTTGGTGATAATTACGATCACTGAGCAGTTAAAGCCTCACAACTAGGAGGGGAAGAAGTCTAACTAACATGAGGTTTGTAGGAACGAGAGTGGGAGTAATAGAAGCAAATGAGAGAAATTTAAAAAAGGGACATCTCTGATGCAGCATCAGCAATGCACGATAATAATCTTCTTCCAGCAACCAGTGTGAATTGTCGTACTAACTGTGTGTGTGATCTAACATCACCATTCTGTTCTTGCATTGAACCTAAGCGAGAAATACCAAATGGGTACTGCTAGATACTCAAACGTTGTAAAGCTTCTTCAAAGCTTATTTCTTTTTTTTTTGCCCCTCTCATAATGACTTCTACAGGAGATGAATGGGAAGAAATCACACGAAAACCGTAACGGAATTCGTCCTTAACCATAAGTTGGTCTATATTGTGACCCTAGAAACAAAAATACCGGGTCCTATAAACGCTCTTGGGGCGAGCATCACACAGAAACATCCTTCTAGGACAGTTGTGTGGCTTTAATAAGTATATTAATTGCACCTCTTAACAGGAGCCTCTCATCAATGGTGGATCCTTTCAACAATGTTTAGTTCTCTTGACAAAATTTTCAGAGAACCCAGCTTTTATGTGAAAGGTAGTATGAAGAACAATGAGAAAGAGAAAAGCGAGAAATCAATCTTATTGGGAGATCACGATTTGAATAGGAATGCATAAATTACATGCAATGACATATTTTGGTTTTCTACAACTAGAAGTCATTTAAATTTGAGCAAGCAATTTTTGCAGGGTTCCAGTCGTGCTTGAAGTGTAAAAGGTTTTAACCATATCCCTTACTCCTGTCCCACATAAAATAAAAGCAGTAGTGTAGTTAGCTTAGGTTGCTTTGTTTTAACCCCTGATTTGATGCAATCCTTATCCTTAAGGAGGAAGGTTGATAACAGCGGGTCATGGAATTAATTGACTAGATTACCATATTATTAAATAATAAATTTCCAAAAAGTCTTTCTGTTTGTTAATGTTCAAGGCCATTTATTAATAATAAGAGTGAAGTCCATGAGAACATGGCATATGGCGCCATCGTTCATACTTTTATTGGAAAATGGAACATATTTTAATTCTCTTCTTTGGTCAATGATGAACTGATGTTTAAGAGAAAAAAGAATGAACTTATATGGTTAGAGATTCAGTTCCGTTCGGGCGATGACAACGGGTTGCGCAACAAGCTTTGATAGCGAGATAGGAAGGTGCGGGGCCAGTGCACAGGCTTCTGGCCGTTTGCGGGTGTAAAGTAGGGAGAATTCACCGCTGCGCCAGTGAATACATATAGGGCCTGGGGTGTCCGAGAAACTAAGCTTGCGAGGAATCTATGAAAAGCCTTCATTTAAGTGAAGACAATCTAAGTGTTCAAAGTAAAGATTCACAAACATTTCATCTCTCAAGACCATTAACTCTGAATACTACGGCTCAGAGGTGCGTGAAGCAAAACAAGCCAGCATTGTTTTCTTTTTTCAAAAAGGGAATCAAATCCTCTGATGTTTTTCTTTACCTGGACCCTGGACATCACGTTTGCGAGAAGATTCATGCTGTAGTCTTGACCCTAGAAGTTCTGCCTTCTCCTTTTGACAAAGTCAAGGTCTCGAATGAGATCACTCAATTCGGCTTGACTCAGTAGGCACGGTGTATCAGCATTATTACCTACAAAATCTGACGCGGTCATAGGTAGGGCTGGGATAGGAAAAAAACAAGCTCATTAGGCTAATTTATTTGTCCCCCCCAAAATAGTCTTTTTGTATATTTTCATATGAAAAAAAAACAGCTTTGAAAAGAATAATGTAAAAATTTTTTTTTTCGTTTTTTTTTTTTCAATTAAGTTATGGAATTCATGTTTGAACAATATTATAAATGAGGCAAATATGATTATTTGGACATTTTGTTGTTTTTCCAATATTTCCTACAAGGTTGGGAAGCCTCTGGAGTTGTTGTGTCAAAATTTCTTTTCTGTCCTTACCATTATTTTGATCCTAAAGGCTTAAATATTTTTGTTGCATGATAGTTTGCTTGTGGCTTCTTTATGTTTTTCTTACTCTGTTTCAGCATGTTCATAACATTTGATCATAGATTTGATAAATCAGAATTTAGATTATGCACAATGCAAAATAGTCGTGTACTGAACATGTACTTTATTATTGAAAGAATAACAAGGTAGCAAGGCAAACTCAATGAAAATATACTTTTGTTTGTAGTAGACACGATATTAGGTGGTGATCCAAAGACAAGAAAGACTCTTCAAGTGATTCACATAATAGATTGCCACCTAAGATAAAAACATTCAATAGAGAATTCTGAAAAACGCTTTCGAAAAGTTTAGACATTCTGAAGGCAAAATATTTAGACATAACAAAAAATACTAGCTCAAAGGGTTCAAAAAGCTTACAAGGACATCGATATTAAATTGCATAAGGGCAGTTGCATCCAAAGCTTAAAGAACGATTATTAGATATACATGCAGGGGCCTGGGACCACTGCTCCTTCACCCACTGGTCATTCTCAACACAAGATAATTTCAATAGCAGACTGAATAGTATATCATCAAGATACTTAATCATTAGTTTCATTAATCTAAAATTATAATGTAATGTTGGGCTAGTACCATATATAGTATTAATAGTAATGAGTATATTTACCAAGAAGTAGAGTGTGTAAATGAGTAGTAACTTGACAATGAAGTTCAATCACTAGAGCACAGTTGTATAGATCAGTACTCAAATGATTTAAGGTGACTGTAAATGAGGGGTACTTGGGGAATAGTGAGGGATAGGGGGAACTTTAGAATGATTTAATAGTGATAGAATTGAAAAAAGTGGTGATCGAGTATAAGGTGGATTAATTGTTTGAGCATTGACATCATGGTCTCCTTTCATTACAATCTTGGTAATTAATTTTAATTTGTCATATAAATATTTTTATATTATTATGTATTTGGTCATAATCCCTTAAAGTACCAAAGCACATATCTCTTAAACAGATCAATATAATATATAATTAATCGATTAGCATTAGTTTATATTTAAAAGTTAAAATATAAAATATGTATAATTAATATTGATTTACTCAAATGTAATAATCAAATACAGTGTAGTTAAAAAAGGATATAGTAGTAGGATGAGAGCCTACAAACACAGGCCCAAAAGTCCTTTTGCAGGGGAGCACTACAATCCCCTACTATATAAACATACAAGGTGCTAAAAAACCCCAACTGAGTACCGGTCCATCATAACACTTTCCCCTGCGGACTCCTATCCTATGTTCTTAAATATTTTTAGTAAAATAAATCATGGAATGGTGGAGAATACTCGGTGGGATTTTAATATTCAAAGTAAGCAGTTCAGTCCTGTATATTTGCAAAAAATGGAAAATTACTTCAAGTGAAATAGATCATTTTTACTCTTAAGCCCCTTAATTTTATCACTCTCCTTGGTAAAAGGACCATTATATATGGGTTGTAATGAATGAAAATGAAAAAAACAAAAAGTTTTTTTTTCTTGGAAAAAAAACATTGATTGGAAAAAAAGGTTTTTGTTTCCCAACCCCTTAGCTCATGGATGTGGAAGGCTGTTTGGGTTTCTTTTTTCTTCAGCACCTGTGTCTTTCATTTTCTACTTTCAAAGCTCAATAATTTGAGGGTGGGAGTTTAGGAACTGTTATATTTTAGAGACTATCTGAAATGTGTGAATAGGATTGGACAATAGCAGATGGAAGATTCATAGGGATGTAATTGAACTTGCTTCGTCATATTAGCGTTTCTTAAGGTGCACTCAAAATCCTGTGCCTTGTTTGGTGGAGTCAAGCAGAAGTAAAGTTGAGCTCAGTTAATTCTGTAGTGATTTGTTAGCTCCCACCCAACCAATAGTGTGCACAGCAATTGCCATACATTGTTTTCTATATTGTTTCATGCCATTCTTAGTATAACTTGGGACACAGTTTGACAACATTAGATATGTTGGAGCCACGAGACTTATCTTGGTTCCACCTACACTTTTTTTCATCAAAATATGCTGGATAGGCCTGTGTGAGGTCTTCATGCGGATAGGAGGCAATCAGATTGTTTTGTTTTGGAGGGTAAATGATTGGTTTTTCTGCCACCACCTGACAGTTTGTAACAAAAGATTATTTCACTTAAAATTTACGCACTTTTTGTGGGCATTTTTTTAGATAAACATTTTCGCACTTTCAAAAGCCATTCCAAACCAGAAATTTCTTTACAGAAAAAAATAAAAACCAAATATAATGAAAACTCGCAGTCAATTAACAGTTTTATGTTTTTATAACCTAACAAACATTGAAGGGAAATATTCTGTTTGCAATGTGAGAGGCTGTGACAACTCCCCAAAAAACAAAATTTCCTCATAGACTCTAAAAAAAAAATTACATGGTCACTGTATATAACAAAGCAAGAGCTAATCAATCATTTAATAAATAGTAAGTATTTATCAAAACATTATGTTTAAAAATGGTTTTAAATATTGTGAGAACTTAGGCAGACAAACAAAAAAAAATTCTGTACTTATTAAATATATAGAGCTCTTAATTTATGATGCAGAAAATATAATATAATCTTTCTTCCAGTTTCTAGTGTAATATTCCTCACTTTAATTGGTAGAAAAATATCTAGAAAATTGAGATGATGACTGGCAATGATGAAATTTGAGGAAAAATATGCTGATTTTGACGATGGACAGTAATTAATCATTCCATCAATAAATTAGGCTGCGTTTCCCGAAAGCCAGAAGTGCAGCCTGTGTGCAAAACTCGATCTTCAGAAAACGCTTTCAAATGGGAAAGAATTTATCATTGTAACCAGATTCGAGAAGAACAAGGAAAATTGACTACCAGGAGACGACAATGACTTGGACAATTTTGTAAAACATACTCTTATACTTATAGCTCCTATCTGATTTTCTTTTTTTATGAAATAGAAGAGAAATATTTAGTATCCATAATATAAAAAACTAAAATATTAAAAAACTTTGGGCAAGCCATTTCCGAAACATGTTTTGTAAAGGAAATTTGTTTGTAAAACAAAGTATCCTCCGCAGCCCACCCCATATATTAATCCGTGGGAAAATTGAGGATTAACAGGGTGGCCGCTGACTGGGACGTTTATGTACCATAGAGTGCGCAGAATGGGCTTGGGAAACGATCATGGGTATGCAGTGCACCTTGTTGTGGTTGTGGTCACCACCCCACGCGAGAAGGCTGCAGTAATAGGGCCTTCAGGGTTACGCATAGGGATAACCAAACAAGAGGGGCTACAAAGTATATTTTATATATATATACAATGGATCAGGTTCTTGTCATGGGTTTCCTAATATCCCTGGCTTTTAGGAGGGAGTTATCCTAGTATACGGCATGTGAGACCTGCTGAAGTACTGCCCATGAAGAAAAAGAAGTGGGGAGCGTAAATAGAGGAAATTGCAAATTTAACCAATAGAAGCCGGCAGGCAATGCTGATGTCTCTCCAAACCTGAGTCCTCAGAATGTTCACTCGTGGAAAATCCAAGGGCGTGGCGGACCAGGCATTTCATCCCATACCCAGTGAGACCTTTAGGTGTATTAATTAATGAATTAATGATATGACAGGTTGACTACATACAGGATATATAAGTTGTAATATATTATAGGTTATGGAGGTAGTGTGACGCTATTAGGTTCTGATAGTTGTATATATGGTTAGATTTTATGGTTATAGGTTATATATAGGTATTAGGTTTAGGTTAGTTTAGGTTAAGGTTAGTTTAGGTTATATAGGTTAGGTTATTAGGTTATGTTTTAAGGTTTTAGTGTGTAAACCATGCAGGTATTTATATAATATACACTTATACGTGTGCATAATGTATATAATAATATATACATTAAGGGTATCTCTATATAGGCGAATAGGCAAGGCTCACGATAAATATCATGAGTCAATAACAAAGGGTTTTAAAAATTATATATATATAGTTAATATATATATATATTATATATATATTATATATATTAATATATAATATATTAATATATTATTATATAATATTATTAATATATTAAATATATATATTATAAATAAATATTAATATATTAATACATATATATATATATATATAATTAATATTAATATATAATAATATAATATATATATATATTATATATAATATATATATATATAAATTAACTACCTCTCTCCTATTCTCTCTCTTCTTCTCTCTCTCTCTCTCTCTTCTCTCTCCTCTTACTCGTCTCCTCTCTAACTCTATCTGATACTAAATCGCTTTATAAGTTAGATGCGTCAGGCGCATGTATAATTGGATATCTTAAAAAAGCCCACGGTATAGTGGTCGCTGTAGTACGAAAATAACTATACCTAATACCAAATAAATTAAAATAAAAATAATGAATAATAAATAGTAAATAAATGCGTTTAAATTAGAATTAATAATAAATAAAAAAAAAAATAATAAAAAAATATAATAAAATGATATAAAAAATCTATTAACTATTTAGTAAAATAATTGAAAATAAAGTTATTTCTAAAATCAACAATAAAATAAAAATATTAATAAAGTATCGAGAATAAATAAATAAATAAAAATAACATAGGGTAGTGAAGCCTACAATTAAAGCACACGTGATACTATACCACGTCTATATTATACTTTGATATTGATTAAGTATAGTATTATAGTATAAGGGTACTATATATAAGGCTGTCATGACGGGATATATATATATATATAAGGATAACCTATATATATATATAATGAACAAAATATAATAATAAATAATAATAAATAATAAATTAAAAATAAATACATAGCATATATATAATATAATAAAGTAATATCATAAAATAAAACATAATAAAAAGAATGGAAATATCATAAAATGTACAAAAAAAACGTAAAGTGGATATATAATTACAATACCCAATTTATTGAATTAAAAAAAGTGGTTTTTTTATTATTAATTTTTATTACAGAAATAGAGGAGTTATGTTTTAAAGTCATAGGTATATATATAAAAAAATAATTCTAAAGTAGGTACAATTCAAATTATATACATCCATTTTGATTTTTCGAGCGTGAATCACACAATAATCGGGTAATAAGTATAGTTGGAATTCGATAGTCTTTTGCGTTTCAGCATAATGCACTTGTAAATATTTTGCGATAAATTTAAGAGTTGAAACCTGCGTTAATACTTAAACGGTACCTTGAATGTGTGGTTTATAAGTAGAGACATCCGAACTATTATTTAGACCACTCATAAAGATGTGACTTAGCTGTGACAACGTAGATTTAAAAAATTATCATAAGATCAGTTCCCAATGAGTTAGAGAATATATAGAAAGTCTAAATCAGAAGATATGTACCTATAATTGTAGATATACAGTATTCTCATCTATACATATCAATATGACTATTTATGGGAATTGTTATACTAATTTATAAACATATATCTCCATAAAAATATAAGTAAATATATAAGTATTTTAAGAAATAATATTTAGGAATAAAATCGTATCACAATAATTATATAATTGTAAGTCCATAATTAATATATAATAATATTTAATATTTATAATATAATATATTAATTAGAATTATTTATATAATTTACTTTAATATAATATATACATATCATTAATTATTTCTGAATGGTAGGCACCCTCTCGTTTGCCTGCCTAAATATGTCAAATTTCTATAGGAATAATTACACAAAACTGAAATTTTAATATCCAGAATGTAATAATAAGTTGAAAAAATACAGATATCTGGGTACACAAAAAATTGCAAGATTATATAGTACAGGGTAATATAGTATTATAGATATATATGGAATATATATATATAGTAGTATATTAAAAGTATTATAATACTATAAAAAATTATATATGGTGAATATATATATAGTAATAAATAGTATAGTATAGGTTAGAATATAGCTCATTAGATAGATACTATAAAACTACATTGAATCTAAACTAGTATAACTTAAGTTACTATATAACTATAATAGGAATCTATAATAATATATTACTATACAATACTATTACTAGACAAAAAACAAACAATCTCTAAATTTCCTATTATATAATGTAACTAATAACCCTTTGTAAATAATATACTGAATATAATTATAATATAATATTATATATATATTATATATTATATATATATATTATTAATATTATAATATATTTTAATATATATAATATAATGCTAGTCGGATAACTTACGTAATATATATAATATATATATAATAATAAGTATAGTTATATTATTATAGTATAAGACATCAAAGGCTCTCTATAATAGAGAATAGTAAGTACGATACACTTAACATATAGGTTCAAGTAGAGGTATATATGATAATCGGAGAGAATGAAACGCCGGCGCTAGGTCGCGGCTCTGAGATGCATTGATTTAATCGCACTTGCGTGCGGTAGGGCAGTTATAAATATATATTATATTATATATATATATAGACTATAATATAATAATATATATATATAGTATATATATATATATTAATATTATATTAGTAATATATAATATATATATATATATATACAGAACATTATTGCCTATAATTTATTTTTGGAAATTTAAAAATTTAGGTCTCCAGATTTTTTTTAAAAATTTAAAAGTTGTAAACTTTTAAAATTAAGCTTTTAAAGTTAATTTTTTTAATAAATAATCTACACTTGCTTTCCACACACCCCTATTTATATTTTAATGTATACAAGAGGAATATTACTTTAAGTAAGTATAAAAAAGAATGTAGGAATAACCAAACAAAGGTACAAAAGTGGCAAGGGAGTGGCCAACAATTAAAAACGGTGGGGGCCCATGACTTTATCCCCTTTAATCGACTCGATCTGAAGAAGCTGAATAGTGAGTAGAAGAAGGAGTAGTGTATAGGAAGAGTAGTAATATAAACTACGTAGTCTAGATATTAATAGCTGAGGCTGATGAAATCTATATATGGGATTAATATAAATATAAATATATTTGTTTTTTATAATATGGAGTAGAATAACAGCTAATAATATATAAATAATATAGTTTAACTTACTCATAAATATGAATATATTAATGATTTTTATATATATAAGTATATGAAAATATAGCCTATTATTATTTGTATAAAGTAGTAAATAATCTAATGTAACTATAAAATTTCAAAGCTAAAGTAAGTATTTTTCATGAATATAACTATATAATTATATATATATATATATAATAATATATATTGTAAAGGTAAAAAATAATATACAATAGAAATAATATATGATGTATAAATATATATATGGGGATGTAGTTATATATACGTGTAGATATTAGGATGGACGAGCGGTATAATGGATTAATCGAATACAAACAATATAAAAAGTGGATGATAATTGACTGGGTCGGGTAGATCACAAAAGGGAATAAGGAACTGGTTGTAAGAAAGAGTAACCCTTCTGGAAAAAGACAAAAACTACTACTATAGGCGGTCAAAATATTGATATTAGATTAATGTATCTAATTAAATAAAAAACAATTTAGTATAATCGAGAAGCTTCACCCTAAAATGTCTGACAATCGGAGATAAAGCAAGGAAAGACAGAGGGTAGACTTACTATGAAAAATACTCCTTGGGCCCAAAATTTCTTTCACTTAGCCAACCGGAATGCCAATTCTAATTTACAAGCAGGCCTGAGTTACTTATTCAAACTGATTCGGGAAGAAGAACGATTATAGAGGCTTTCTTTATCCCCAAAAAAAGAAGAGAAAAAGATGCGAACTTTGGGCGAGTGTTTAATAGATAGTTAGCTTCTGGGCACAGAAGATAATTGATTTATATTTTGATTACATTAAATCAAAAACTCCTTTCGATATAAAGTTATGTATAATCGAAGAAAAGAAAGCAAAAATTTAATTGATTAGTAAGTGACATTCAAATGGGCGCGTAAAAAGGTAGATATTGATGGAAGAGGTAGGGAGACCAAAAACTAGAATAAACAGATTTAATAGAGATAGATATAAGCCCCAAAAATATACGTGAAGATAGTGCGTACGCGGATAGCGACTCTCGAAAGAAGAAAAATTGACACGGTCCGCATATTAAATGGAACAGGGTTAGTTTTGATAAAGGCGATAAAAACCCAACTTGCCGCAACCCGGTTCTGACTCTCGAAAGAGGTGACCATCGAGTGAGGCCGGGATAATAGATGAACCCTGCGCGCGATCAAGTGAGAGAAATGCCATAGTGTTTTTTATCGGATGGATCTGTGGTCTGCAATAAATTTGGAACGAAAAAAGAGAAAGTAGGGAGAGAGGACGCTTTGCAAAAATGGTCGTGAGTTGGGTGATTGTTCAAAAGGTTTTCCAACTTTTTTCTTTTTGGAATGGTCCACATAAACAATTGTAGGAGAGAATTACCGGGGGGGCGAATAAAATCTATGGATCCTCAGTAGGGATTAATGTGGCAACTCTGAGTAGAGCAGCGAGTAGATATGTGGATAATGCGATAAATGGAAATTTAAACAATGCGTTCAAGGACTCTCTAAAAAAATAGTTAGTGCACCGTTTTAAAAGTAGAGTGTCTCATGTCATATTTTAAATATGGTAAAAAGTAGATCTAATACACAGTTGGTTGTAAAGGATTTTTAAGGGCATAAATACCGCCACTGGCAAAGATATAAGAGAGAATATCGTCGCCCTGCCCTAGGACGACAGGCCCAGTGTGTGCAAATTGATTTTAACATTTATAGGTCATAAATTAATTGCATCGTTACGACGTTTTCTAGCAACGGGCGGAGCTACGATAAGACAATGCAATTAAACAATCCTTAGTTATGGTGTGTAAAGGGTGGACTTTGAGATTGAACGATTGAGTGTCACTCGACTACCGGGGCTCTTTATGAGCATGAGGGTAACATCACTCGGATTACTTAACCCGAAGTTACACAGATGAGTGTAAGAGGTTAGAATAGAAGAGAAGATATCACTGAAGAGAGTAGTATGAAACGAAATATTATGGATCTAAGAAATGATGAAGTAGATGAAAGTATAACATATCTTGTAAGGAAACAAAAACTGTTTTTCAGAAGATATAATGAATAGATAATTTAATAGGGGGAATTTATAGTAGTGTGAGAAAGAAATTAGTTTAAAATGATGATGTAAAGATTATAATGAAACGCATTAGGAAAATGTTAGTTAGATGAAAAAATGAGAAAGAGATGGATATGGAGCAGTGTGTATTAAAGTAATGATGAGCTAGGGCTAATTTTGGATGACGAGATTATAACAGAGCGTCGTGAGCGGCTACATGACAGTTGGATCGGCATGTGTGGGTCATACTCGCGCGGAAGGAATAGTGGATGAATTAAGTCAGTTCTCAGATATAAAGCGTAGACAGGTGAACGCGTAACGGAGGCGTGAACAACAGGTGGGTGCTTAAGGGAGAAACTTGGAGAAAAGGTGATGCGTATAGCCGGTACAGTGAGTGAATGGGTTGAAGCGTGAGCAAAGGATAAGGCTGAGACTAAAGACAGGTGGCGGAGGCCGGAATGAACGAAGTCGAAGAAAAGGCTGGCATAGTGCGATAGATACGCTCAGAAGAGGAAAGGGGGGAAGAAGTGTGGATATGATCACGGACCAAATGATAGGATTGGAGTAAAAAAGAAACGAAAAATAGGACACCTACTCGGCGACTAGATGTGGAATGTGAGCATATACACACACACGCCGTGTGAGCCTGAGTAGGGAAAGAAAAGTGGAATTGAGCTTAAAAATGAAAATCTAGGGAAATATAGAGGTATGACCGAATACTGAACGGCTAGCGGATACTCTACTATCTATACAAAGGTATAACCGCTATGGGTATGTGCCTCTCACTATTAACCCAGAGGATGATACCACTAAATACTAAATGTAATAAAATAATATCACTAATAATATAGACATATACGAATAATATATATAATACTGATGAGGGAAAATTATATGACATAGAAAAAACTCAGAGAATGAACGGTGAAAATATTAAGGGAGTATAGGCTAGCAAAAATGAAAATTAGGTGAAGGCAATTCAAAAGCGAATTCAAAGAATACAGATTGTAATAATAATTTTAATAGATTGTAAAAAAAATGTTTATAGATAGAATTAAAATAGATGGTAACGCATTTTAAGTAATATAGATAAGAGTTGCACTGATATATAAAGTCGTAGATATAGAGTATAAGGCTAATAGAAAAGTGCAGGTATAGAGGAAGTGGTGATATAAAAAGGAGTAACGAGAATAGATATTAACGAAGATAATAAGATAGAAGATAGATCAGAAGAGTGAATAAATAAAATAAGAGAAAGATTTAAAGAAATATAACTTAGATATAAAGATACATTAAAAAAAAATTAATATTAATATATAAGATAGTAATATAATAATTAATAACTATAATAAATAAATAAGATGTGTAAGATATAAATAAGAAATAGATATAAGAGGAATATGAAGAAAAATGTAAGATAAGTATAGAAGTAGAGTATGAATGTGAGGAGAAGGTACGAGATAATATAAAGCGTCAGTGTATTAGAGGTACTGGTAGGAGTAAACTAATAAGAAAGAGGGTAAGTAAGAATGCTAATAAAATGCAGGTAAGATATAGAGTAAAAAAAATTAGAAGAGAAGCAAAACTGACAGAATAGCAGAAGACAGAAATAACACTCGTAATAAATAAGGTGAAGGTAGACGATGTGGAAACACATAGGAGCATATCTTAGAGGAAATCTCGGAAACGCGCGACTCATCCCCCCTAATGCCACCTTTGGGAAAACCTTTTTAATTATTGCATATATACGATAAAAATTCACAGGAGAGGCGCCTGTGGGTAGTCAACTGCCATGCATAAGCACAACAAAAAAAATGAGAATAAATGTAATTCTAATGTAATAAAAGTGAATTATATTAAATATGTTTTGGTAATATAGCGGCCGAGTCATCCTGACCAGTGGATGGGGATGAAAAGCGAGACCACCAGTTTGCAGGGGGTTTTAGACTCGTACGTAACCATACTGATTTTCTAAATTCTATAATATACGTATTAAGTAATTAATACTCAGAGAATATATATTAATAAAACTCTTTTGTGGGTAACTACTTAGTATTAAATAATTATGAAGTGTGGAGAATACATTTAATTAAAATTACGCTAGAATAAAATAAAATTGAAAAATTAGTCATAGTAAAGATGATAAATATAAAATGAAAGACGAATGAAGTAAAATATAAAAGCTCGGTAGCACATGAAATTCACCCTCTTCATCTCCGTCACCATAAAAAATATATTTATATTATGTTAACTCGTCCTCATTTATGTGTGATTTAAAGAATATCAATATATAAAAAAAAAGGGGTCACTTAAATATAAGTAACTTTCTATTACATTTAAATTAATTAAACACTGATAAAATGTCAAAGAACTATTACCACAAAAATACCCGAAAAATTCAAGTATGCAGTCGCGTCAGCCAAGCCCTCCATCAATTTTTTACCTCTGCTGGTCAGGTTGGATAAAAGGGGTCGAGACTACGTGTAGGCCCCATGATTTTTATGCCACTAATTACTAGCTGAGAGAAATACAAAAGTAAATGTTAATTTTTAGGAATATAATAAAGCTGAACATTGGTGAGCTGTATCTCACTGAAAAATAATAAAAATCGATTATTCCTGTATTGTTTCAGCTTTAATATAAAGCGAAGTTTAAAAAAAAAACTCACCCTTTTAACATGAGACAGATGAGAACATACACCTACCCCACAGGAGTACCCTACTCTATCAAAACTGAGATTTCATTTCCACAAAAATCAGTAACTAAAATTATCTAAAATTAAATAAGATCTAAATAAAATAACTTGTGATATCTCTTCCTCCCTTTTCTTATTACTTGTATAGGCGAAATTTTTTATTTTTTTTTTTTTTTATTATTTTTATATTATGTATTATAGAGTGGACCGAATATACACCCCTTCCTAAAGGGCGAGGGCACCGAGTCACCCACGGACCCGACGCATAGTCATGATAGTAATAATAAGATTATATATTATATAAGATATAATTGAATATATATATAATAATAAAACGTGAACTAGCTAATAAGGAAATGGGGCGTACTATACACTATTATAAGGGAAACTGCCTATATACTCAAATAATAGAGATAGGAGAGAAATGGTGTTTATCACTGGATTAGAATGATATAATTGTAACTGAAATAAGGAGGAGAGGGTGAGTGCTGTGGAAGGCACACACTTTGAAAATCTGCATAACATTGTACTGTCGCCAAGTAATGAAAGTGGTTGATAGGATATTTAGATTGGTGAAGCTCTAAAAGGAAGGAAATAGGATTATTTTGAGGGATGGAAGGTCATAGTAAGGGGAAATGGAGGTATAGAAGTGAGAAAGATGAAGACAGAATTTAGGGAAAGGTCTGCAGGAATATAAATACAGAGAATTATAAGAACGCGGTTAGTGATTGAATGGAATCAAGAGTAGGAGAGTAGAGAGGTAATGGTGAATTGATTGGAATTGAATTTGGAAATGTTAGTACAAAGCATTGTATGTTAGGCTGCAACTAATAATGAGTTACGCCTACGTGACGGCATACAGAGAGGATGAGCTAGAGATCAGTTGAAGTAGTACCCTGTATAATATAATAAGAGAGTAAAAGGAGAATAAAGTAAGGTAACTGTAGGAT